>APFE030622044.1:0-16912 GCA_000404065.3 Pinus taeda
ATGTGGCTCCCGTTCATAGGTCCAAATCACAAACTCAACCACCAATCATATTGAGACCACGTGCACAAAAACCAAGAAACCAGATCATGCCAAGTGTCAGCATCTAGTTGGCTCGTAACTATATGATTACCTTGCTGACTCAATAGTATAGACTACTAAGTCAGCGTACCTACATCCAATCTGCAAACTTTTGCATAGTTGGGAAAATGATTCAAGTTGCATTGGATTCAGATCAGTGAGCTCTTCGATTTGGCACATGTTTCAAGAATTTATAGGCACTTTTATTTTTGAGCATGAATTGATCACCTAATCACACCTCCCCACTAGGAACTTTTGGAACCTAAAAGTTTTCTTCCCTAGTTAATATAAAGAGGTTGGAACGCAAAAATACCCAAAATCTCAATCCAGAATGCAAAAATTTCAATTGGTGCCCTTCAAGCCCCAATCAAGGCCCTTCACATATCATCTTCATGAAGACCTGTTGTACTATTAAGAATTGAGCCATCATTCTTATCGTTGTTGCAAGAAAAAGATATTGATGAGTGGAATATGAACATTCTCTCTACTCTCATCTTTGCACGACTCCAAAAACACTTCATCTTGAAGTTTAAACTGTTGAAGACAAACTTGACTCCATCTTGGAAATCAGAAACAACATAAATTTTCTTTAACGCCTTCAAGCTAAATTTGTACATGAAAAGTACACTACTACAAAATTTTCTGTGATATTATTAGCCTTGCCTACAATACATAGTCATCTTATACAATCTTGAAAGAAAATATTCAATTCACACAAGTTTCAAATTGAATACTTGTATTAGTGATGACACCTTGTAGACAACTTTGAATGACAATCTTGTACATTCACAAAAGACCTTGAACATGTGCACTATAAAAAGCCAATACATACATCAATGAAAAACATATACTTGTTGAACATAGTGCAATGAATTTTCACTTTCAAAAATTACTTAAATAGGCAATGACAACAAGTAATTACAAAATTTTACAAAACAACTCTACAATAAGTCTACCCAAACTTTGCCTCTCCTAGGCTTATGGGTTCTCTTCTTGCATCCTCTTTGTCTTGAATGTCACTTAGGATTGATGATAATCCTCTTTGCCACATCTTGTTTCTCTTGAATTATGTAGCATAATCTCTTTACCTTTCTTTGAACGAAGCTCTTGGTGCAACTTCAAACATCATTTAGTGTCATGTCCATGCACCTTGTAACGAGTACAAAAGAACTTCCTCTTGTTTGCTGACATAGAAGTTCTCTCATGCAAAAGAGATTCATTATGCTTGATGCCTAAAATTTTGTTCATGATTTTAACCATTATCATATGTTTCTCACATACAACCACACAATGGTTAAGTGCATCACAAAATGTACAAGGGTATTGATTCCATCAGTATTCAAAATTTATGTGCATTGGAAAACACACTTGAGAGTTATACTTGTCTCTAGAGTTGCAACTTCAACAATTGTCGTAAGGTGGTGACATCTCATGCCTAGATGGTTGATGTACCTCAAACCGTTTGGAGCATTCTCCAAACTTCCTTCAACAATATCCTAACACCATATACTTTTCTCTCTCCTCAACCATTATTGGATTGGTAATACCTTGGTCATTTATGTCGAGGCCTTCACCTTCATATCCCATCTTGGAAAGAAAATTTATACCTATGCCTTTGGTATGTTGCTCAAACGCTGCAAAACATTTGTTATGTATATAAATGGAAGGAGTGGTACTTGAGATGCTAATTACCTCATTAAACTTCTCATTCATCTTCCCAGTTTTTGATGATGACGATGATGACCAACTTGTAGATGACTCTTGCCACCCACTCTTATCCACTAGAATATGGTGTGATTCTTGAAGATGTTTACAAAATGCACATGAAACATCTTCCACATATGGTCCAAAACCACTATTTGAACCATGACCACATACTAGCTTCATTTTAGAGGTTTCACTTGCTAGTACAGGACTAGAACTTTCTGTAACTTGCTCATCAAGCACTTTCTAAAAAAAAAAGTGCATGTGTCTCTTCTCCTCTTCATCTATCTATAACATCCCTCCCAATTCTATGTTCTTCATCTGAAGAGCCAATTTCTTCTCCTCTATCTCTTGAAGACTCTTTTTGCTACCCATTCTTGCAACTTTGTCAACTAGTGCTCTAATACCAAACTGATATGAAATTGGATTATGCAATTTCTTCGTCTTTTCCAAAATCAAATAAACAAAATTAGGACTGTGTTGACGCTTTGAAAGATAACTTTAGGTCTTGAAACAAACAGGTTTCCAATATCTCTTCAAGTCATGAATTAGTCTTCATATGTAACTTAAAATAATGAACATAACATCACATAAACCATGCAGACATAATGAAGAGAATGACAAAAGGTTTGTTGATGGAGTTCACCCTACCTAGGCTACACCTTCGAGATTCTTAACATGACCAAACCACTCATATATTCAGTATCAAATGAAATACATAAATGTTTGATGTAGGTAAATATGTGGATATTACCCCTACAAGGTAATATTCGCCTACAAAGAACTCTCACAAGCAATAGCAACTCAAAGAATCTTCTACAAATATGGCATACTTCAACTAAAATGAACTAAAAAGAGCATGTGAACACTTCAATTCCACATTGAATCACATAAAAAAACTTGATGTTAAGAGAAGTTGAACCTAAGTTGAACCTTGATTGTTCTAGCTATTGTAATAGCCTTCTGGAAGTGACAATACCCCTACTAGGTCTTCTCCATGCCCAAATACCTTCCAAAACTACTTCCAAACCCTGACTGATCCACACACATTTAGTATCAAACCTGAAAAAATACTTTGTATATGTACTCAAACTAGAAGTTAGAGGTTACCAATGGATTCATAACATCCCAAAACCCCTAAGTGCACTCTTTCTAAGCTCAACTTGGATAAAAACGCAAAAAATATGAGCTCCCAAGCTCCCTCACAAACTTCACTTTTAACCATTCTACAAATTCAACCTTCTATCTACTAGTCCTACAAATTCGCCCCGAAATTTGCTAATGGAGCAACAATTTCGTTACCCACTAGTGCATTTTGTTGGATGATTAATTCAACCTCGAAGCCATTAATCCGAGAAAAAAGGCCACATGGGCCACATATGGCTTAGGGTTGGGCCTTAAAGCTTTCCCCTGCTGGTTAAGCCCCTTGACATCAGGACGCGGTAACATAGGGTGCAAAATGTCCAAGGGCTTGGCCAACAGCTAACCCTTCCCGTCAGAGTCCCCTAGCACTGGCTCGTGGTTCTGTGGGAGCATATGACTCAAGGGCTTGGTTTAACATTTTAGCCCCCTATTTGCAAGTGCTTTAGTGCTCCGCCATCAGTTCTGTGCAGCTGCTTATGCCCTATAGCTGGGGCTTACCCAACCTCCACACTTGTTAACACTATAATCTAGTTTCATGGAGTGCCATATGACCAGGGCTGGTCCCCATGCTTACGGCCCTCCATTTTTTGGCGCACTGTGTTAATGTTGTGTTTTGATGGTTTTTTATAGCGAGTCCATGCCCTTGTCTCCCCCTCTTATGGTCCCATGGGTGGGGTGACCAGGGGCGAGGGCTTAGCCCTGGCCCCGACCCCCAATACTAATCTGCATACATGTTAAATATAACTTTTCCACCATGTATATTAAGAAGCACCATGCACCCTAGCGGTAAGGTATTGCACTGTCACATCGAAGGTCTTATGTTCGACTCTCCTGGAGGCAGTTTGGCTGATAAAAAAAAATTCACCAATAGAGGGATGCCACATGGCAGCCTCCCATTGGGCCAAGTGTCTCTCATTCATAATTCCAACTCACAAACTCAACCACCAATCAGATTTTTACCACGTGTGCCAAATCCAGCAAACCAGATCATGACAATTGTTAGCATCTAGTTGTCTCGTATTTGTATGGTCACCCTGCTAACTCGATGAGGTCTTCAATTTGGCATTGGTTTCATGAATATGGGCACTTTCATTTTTTAGCATAAAATTGACCACCTAATCAAGCTACATGTTGGAAAATTTATTATACTAAGAGGGGGTGAATCATTATAGTGCATTCACAAACATCATGATTTCTATTTAATTTCTTTTTGATATTTACCTAAATTATTAAATGACTAGTAAAACATCATATGAATAGAATTTTTAATATGTAAACGACATTTAAATCACAACATAAAAGCAACACAGGTGGAAACCAAATATTACTAGAAACCCATAAAGGGAAAAATCATAACATTTTTGTTGTTGTTGTGCAAAGGCAAGCTCCAACCTCTCTCCTATTTTGCAAGCTACAACTTGTTGGGAAGCTCCTACTCCCTCTAACATTAATTTTATATAGGATTCTACCTACAGGAGGCTCCTATTTCGATTTTGTTTGCAAGCTACATCTCGCTTGGAAGCTCCTACTTCACCTTACACGATCCAACATGCTATTTTTCAAGCTGCTACCTAAAAGGAGAGAAAAATACCTAATACATAAAAGATACATTGTGTTGGTTTACCTAGTTGTTAATTTTTCATACCTTCATCTCTTTGTCTTTTCCTTCTCTTCCCAAAATAAACTTCACATATGCTCTTTTTCCTCTATATCTATGTGCCAGGTAACTCAATCAACTCTTCAATCAAATTTTCCTTCCAAAAGCACATCTTTTTATAAACATAGTTTGCTAACTGTTAGTATTCCATTTAGGAATCTAAAGTGAAAAGATTGTCTCTTTTCATTTCACATATTTGTTTCCAAATTATTTCAGCTTTTGAATATTAAAACAAAATGATCCTCCAAATAATATTAAAATGTTTACATTAACCAAATCTAATTATTCCCTAAACCATGGATAAACCAATGTCAAGCAAACATCTAGTTAATATATTTGGAGAATATCAAAACATCTTCATGCACTTGCATCATGTTCATGCACCTTTGAACTTGACCACATATTCCAATAGGACATTCTCTAACAAGCCTCACATACTCAACAATGTCAATATATTACTCGACAATACATATGCATCAAAATTAATGAAAAAGGTTACTCACTGAATATTCAAACTAAACTAAGCATATTGCCAATGAACATCTGGATAGGAACTGAACTAAGCGAACAATAATTATACTTTGTGAGAAAAAACTTTTAGTGGACACGGGAACATTGCAACCATTTACATCAAAACTTCTTCGATCATTTCTTCAACTATAGACTTTGCAACATACATCAACAACCTCTTCAACAAGCATACCTTCAACACCCTTTGCCATCAATGACAACTTCACCAACAATCTTCCCCATTAGAATTGATGGAAACACATTGGTCCTCACCCTTTTTTCCTGAGAAAAAATTCTCCTTAATACTCCTAACCTCTACTTACCTCTCCATTTGAAATTAATGGCAAGGGGGTCTCGGAAGTAGACATTGCTAGAAAAATATATCTTCTTCTCAACAAAAATTCTTACTGTAGTTGGCACTAAGGGACTTCAATTCTCATATCAATGATCTATTAAATACAAACTTACATGTCCTATGACTGAAGTAACATTTCATGTTCCACAATCATTATCAAGTCTTCTACTTGCAACAAATGTGACCCATATAACAGGAAATGCTATAGAACAACATTTGTTGTTCCATCACTAATGTTGCAAACACTTCACTCATTTTGAACGCCTCTTCAAGTCACAGAACTTATATTCCTTTCTTCAACTATTTTTTAGTACTCTGTTTAAAAGCCTCTATTCGTGATGTAATTAAAAAATCTATCAAAATTACTGAGGTTCTAATGCACTATCAAAGAACAAATTCACCATCAAAGGTCTGTGCTTCTTTATCACAAAGAACCAATTATACTTTCTCCGTCAAAATGGAAACCATGCCAAGTTCAAAAATTATTTTCTTTTGCAAATAATTATTATCCATGCTCATGTTCTTTTAAACATATATATAAATTTGTGAGGCCCCTGTTACAATAAAAACCAAGTGACATAACCTTGAAACACTGGGTGAATTACAATTCATAACTCCATAGGTACAAAATGCAATATGTTATCTCCAATATTGTGAATGTAATGTGAACTTTGTATATCGAGGGTAACATCCTTTGTATTTATTTTTACATTATGAAAACATCTCCTCTCTCTTATTAGTCATTTGATGAAAAACATTAAATGAGACCAACCCAAGTCACTTTTCAATTTCTCAAACACCTAAATACAACTTCAAACCAACATCGAGAAAGAAAAAAGAATAAATTGATGTATACACTCCTTAAAAGAAGTTGTCTATCCTTATTTAAATTAAAGATCTCAAAATCCATTTGTTGCTTGGGTCCAAACACCAAGAATAGTGAGACTGGCTTTGATATGAGAAAAGTTGTCTATTTCAACAGAGGCCTTATTAAATTGAATTTATGAAAATAGGTGATCAACATGGGGCTTAAATCCCTGGAAGTCCTCCGCATTCAATCCTGACAAGAGTATGCTCAAGGAGGCAAGGAAGGCATTGTGCTTTTGCTCCAAGAAGAAGGTTTGGGGTTTGAAGGTTTACATTTGGCCTAGGATCATTCTCAGGAGTTTTAAATGTTGAATGGGTCATTACATGCCATCCCAGTACCCTTAACATGTCAGATGATGGACGAAGATAGTATAAGCTTGGAGCATTGTGATTTCGTATAGTCACCATATTTTCACAGTATATCTTAAATCATGTACCCATTTTACATGAAATTATTTCAGTAGATACATGGGGGTGAAATGAATAACCCCACTTAATTTCAGGTCAAAATGCTTCACGGTTTTTTAGAAACAAGCCACTGTCATCTACAACCATTTTTGCATTTTCTCGAAATCCTTGAGTTGGATTTGGATCAATTTTTTTGTGAAGAAGGGTTATGATGATATCAACCTATTGTAAAAACAATAGTTCAATCCAGCTTAACGTTTAGGAGATATTAAAAAAATATTAGTCATTGTCCTTCTCTATTGCATTTTTGGGTGTGGAGATGAATGTTTGGTATTTTTGAAGAAGAGAAGCTTGAAGGAGGTATGTGATATGATCGTTGTAGTTTCATAATCATCATCCAAGTGTGCATCTTGTATAAAAACATCACTGACCACTCCAACTATGAAAAGGAGGCAGGGGAGTTGTGTTTCCACATAGCGCTACATTTCTCACAAACCAGTGGTCAAATCTCTTTCACAAGTGAAAACCTAAGCTTATTTCATTACCCTGGTTTTGAATTTTTACCCAATTACATGCATGAGTTGAGAAAATAGCGTAAAAAACTGCAAGACACCATTTTCATTATCACTGCCCTTTTTCTTATTTCACTGTGCTTTCTCCTAATCGTTGCACTTCCACGCAGTGCTCCATATTTTGCACTTGCCTTTCCTGAACTTTTAAAAATTGATTTTTAACATCCATTATAAAGATATCCAATCCATTACATTGAATTGAAACTCCTTGTCATAAGTCTGTGTGTTCAAAAAGTGTTTGAAAGCCCATTTTCTCATGCGCTACGCTTCGGGCGTTCTGCCTATCCCTTTGAATTTTTTTCCACCAATATCAAACATTTGCAAGTTGTTTTAGTGTTTTTTTTAAGAATGTTTGTGTTGATTAGCGTATTGTGTAGAATTTCTTTCTTAATCATCATCAAAGATTAATTTGGAGAGTCCTTCTTGTCATTAATCTTACATTGGTTGCACAAAACAAGTTTGCTTAAACCTTAGACAATTCATTGCTACAAAACAAACATCATGTCAAGTCTAGAGGAAAGAAATAAGGGCACTAAACAAAAGTTAAAGGAATTGCAAGAGAAAGAGAGGGGAAGATTAGACCTATTGGTTAAGGCATCCAAAATCTGAATGTTGGAAGGGGCGAAGTAACACAGTTTTCTTTTTAGAATTTACCTAAAAAGTATGTTTTTTTATAGGGTTGGGGTTCAAGGTGTTATTCTTTTCCACAAAGTTCCCCTAATAGCCACATCTAGTCAGCACTCTGAAACTATTTTGAAGAAGCGGCTTTGTAGCATTTTGTGACCTAGCTAGCATTATGGTTTTTGTTGTGAAGTTGGACATTTTACATTTTTGGTCAAAGGATTATGGAATGGGGTATATAGCATGGTCATTACAGTGTCAACATCATCATAAGTGGGTGAAACTTGTCTACAAACATCATTGACCACTTAAACTATAAAAATAAGATGGCACTCCACTTCTGAGACAAGCGTTGCGTTTTTTTCTAGAGGAGGATTTGTCCATATGAAAGTTTATTTTCAAGTGTTGGAGGTATCAATCAGCTTAGGAATGGAAAATAAGCCAATCAACCATCAAGTGTTGCATTTATGCCCTATGTTTTTGCAACTTTGGAAGCTTATGAGTTTGCACAGCGCCAGGCACGGCCTTTCTAGACAAAGCTACTTTTGAGCAACTTATCTTAGTATAAACATGATGTAATTTTTTTAGGTGTTATTAATTGTAATAAAACATTTGCACACTCACAAGCTCAATTTGGGGCTAAGGAATTAATGTAAAGTTCTTAGAAAAGATTTAGTTATGTAGTCCCTAGTTTTAGGCAGTTAGTTCTATTTTCCTTGCAGAAGTTAGAAACAACAATCCAAAAGAGGAATTTGACCCCTAGAGGTCAAAACTAACTCATTTTTGTCTATTTATGATGTGAATGTAGTTGAACAAAAGGTTGGTTACTAATATTGGAGAGGACGAGACTTGTGTATGTGATATATTCTCTGAAAAGTCTGTGAGTGAATGAAAGATAGAATCTGATTTGCAAGGATTCTTGTGTCATATCTTGATGGTGTTGTGCTTATGTCATGTTGTAGTTTTGTCTTATGTTATTTGCACGTGCTGAATGTATGTATTCAAGCTTGGATGAACCAGAACTTAATTCAAAATTCATCTAGAGGGTTCTCTTACTTAGTTTTAACAAGTGATCTATGTTTTCTTCTTAAAACAATATTCAAAATTTATCTACAATTTGATACTCTTTGTGTTATTTCCATTTTTTCTCACACTCACCCTCCTACAATGAATTAATTCTATCACCAAGACTGCATACATTTCCCCTATGGAAAATCCATTTCTCTCTTCATCTTATCACTACACAAATAATCAATTTGACATGACTCCATGTCCAATGGATTTGTCTCCTTTCTTACCAGCAAACCATTGAAAATCATACCTTATTGAGCACTATACCTAGCCTAATATCAGATTAGTAGAATAACCTAAGTGAGATAGCCCTCCCCAAGGCTATAAGGGCTAGATTCTAGCCTAAAAGTGCTTCATGGTAACCTCTGAATTTCTCTCCTCAACCTAGGGAAATTCCGAAGTGCTAACATTTTGGCGTTGTTGCAGGGGAACGAAAGCTTTCATATTCTCTGGGAAAAACCATCAAAATTTCAAATATGATTGTTGATGGTGAACAGTAGTCAGACTCAAGGAGGTTGTATCATTGACCTAACGATTCCAATCAATGTTACATTCATATATGAATCTTAGTTGGCAGAGAAATGGAGGGATATTTCAGAAAGACCAGATATCAAAGCTTCAATTGTTTGCAACAAATCTTATTATTTTCCATCAAATACCTCTTGTCCTTTCCTAAACATGTTAAAATAATTTTCCTTTGCTTGTTATATTTTAATGATGACGATAAGCCTGCATTTGATCCTCCCTCATTTAAAATTGTAAATACATCTTCTTTTCCTTTCACTTTTGATGTTGAGAAGGATTCCAACAATGAATATGATCAATTTTATGAACCTCATGTAACCCAAGTCGTTGTCATACCCCCTGTATCAAAATCTATACCTTCCAAGTTTCAAGAGAGATATAAACCCCTCAAATTACCTCCTATCCTCCATGAATTTCCAGTAAATAAATATAAGTATCTCCCTATATTTTATGGAGGATTTGGCAAGAATTCAGCTAAAAAGCACATCCATGAATTTGAACATTTCCTTGACCTTTTCGAAGTTGAACAAGATGATGTGCGTATGAGAGTTTTTTGCTCAATCATTGCAAGGACAGGCTAAGAGACAATTTAAAATTCTGTTAGCTAGGAGTATTCCTAATTTCCAATAGCTTGAGCACACTTTCCTTGATAGATGGGAGGTTAAGAAAAACCCTTTCCATATTCTGGATGAATATGAGAGTCAAACGAGGGATCCGAGCGAGACAGTTCTGGAGTTTACAACCAGGGTTAATAAGGTTTATAACTCAATACCTACTGATATAAAACCCACCCTAGGGTTGGCTATGCTTCATTACCCTGATGGATTCGATGCTGAGATGGCCTACCAACTAAGGGAGAGAAACTCAGCTACCTTGGAAGATATGCAAAAGAATTTTGTCAGTGTAGAAGCTAACTTGCTAGTTGAGAAATCCAAGTTGAAGACTGAAAATATGGTAACTATCAAGGAAGAAACTTCTACATCATTAGATGTTAAGTGGACACTTTAGTGAAAACCATGGACAATATGATGGAGAGAATGACTCTAGGAGATAGAGCTATTGCAAGGGAACCACAAGGAGGTCCCCAAATCAAAAATCCTAATTTCAAAAGGCAACAGATTCAAATTAAGAAAAGAGAGAAGAGGAATCCTACTGATCAACAACAGATAAGACATCCTTTCCAAGAAAATTTTGCAGAAGAAGGAGAGGTTGTTAGCTCAAACAATTTTATTGTTGATTCATGTCACCATGGGCTAGAAACTGATTGTTTTATATATTCACTTGAAGATAGTAACGAAGAGCAACCAATGACATGTTCATAATAAGAGAATGTTCAATTATAACATCTTATAAAAAGCAAACAGTCAGTCTGTATTAGTTTTGACAGCAATAAATATGAAGAAAATACCAAATCAGTTGAACAAACTTTTCCCTTTTGTTTTTCTTCATTTCAATTACTAAAGGAAAACTTTCATAGTGTTATAAGTCAGTAGTCTCATAGTATTGACATCAAACATGAGGAAAACAATGAGTTTGTTGATGGAAACCCTATACCCTTATCCTTTTTCTTCATTTGGACTATTGAAAGAAAATTATAAGATTACTAATGAAGTAGGGAAGCAAGCTGACAACAACATAAATTGGAAGCAACCTTCTAATGGATTTGGTGACCATGTTACTTGTTATATGGAAGACGTTTTTACTTCGAAATCACAACCATTGAGTAACCATGAGATTGAAGATGCAGTTGAAGGGTTGAACCATGAAGAGAATTGTGAATAAATTCAAGGTAGTTATGTGCCATTAAGTTTTGGTTCATTGTATTTCTTGAAGAAAAATGTTAAAACTGTTATGAAACCATCTCACGAAAAGATATAAAACATAGGTGAATTCCTAAGAAATAAGCTTCTTCAAGGGGGAAACCTCCTTTACATTAAACAAATGAACAATTATTGGATGATACAAATGACAAAACCTCCTTTCTATATATAGGAGTCTAAGGGGTCATACCGACATAACAATAATACTGTAAGGGCACAATAATAAAAATAGTGGGCTTCTATGGGGCACAATATTAACAATATGGGGACTACATGGGCACAAAAATATAATAAGGGGGTTGTACTAATAACGATAAGCGGTTACACTTGTAGTATAAGGACCTAACATGCCCCTCTCCTTCAAAAAGTGTTGTCCCCAACGCTTGAGTATTTCTTGATGCTTCTGTATAAATTCTTGTCCTCCCATGTGGAATCTTCGGCGAGTAAGTTCTTCCACTTGATGAGATACTATGAAATTGATCTATTTTGTAGCTTTCGATTTCTCGGTTCTGTGACTACTTCAGGTTCCAATATGATTTTTCCTTCCTTTTCAAGTTATCGCAATATTGTTTGAAATGGGATCTTCTGCAACTTTTCAATGAGTTCCCACTCCTTTAGGCATATGGATGTATGTAAGGCCTGATGTTTTGAGGAACACTTCGTGGAATAGAATGAATAGCATGATCATGATCATGAATAGGTGGGAGGCCTTTGGGAGTCTCAAATACCTAAATGTCTCAGATTATATCTCCGAAAATATAGCGAGACAAGATCTAAAATTCAGAGCCGAGGCTCAGACCGATTTCTTCTCAAATGGTTTTTTTTTTTAGCTTTTGAAACTTCGTAGCGAAACAGTTATAGCGAAAATCCCACAATGACCTGTTTTAGTTGAAATTCTCGAATTTGCAAAAACCCTAACTTTCTCAAATCATATCTCCGAAAATATAGAGAGAAAAGCTTTCAAATTTAGACCCGAGGTTTAGCACGAGTTTGTTTCAAATGGGTATTTTTTTTCGCTTTTTAAACATCGTAGAAAACAATTTATAGCGAAAATTCCACGATGACCTATTTGGAGCAGGGAAACCCTAGAATCCAAATCTCTGATACCAAATGTTATGAAACCAGCTCTGATACCAAATTTAGGGTTTTTGCAGACCCCGAATTACATTCCAAACAGGCCACCTTGGAAAAATCATCATAACTGTCTCTCTGAGCGTCATATTGAAATTGCATAAGAAGTTATAGAGAGACAACGGACTTTAGTTTACCTAACAAAAACTAACTAAAGCAAAGGACGTTGAGCTTTGAAAAATTCATATAGTCTTTTCAGAACCAATACACAATAAATTGCTACAACCCTCTTCAGTTTTCAATGATCTAATAGCCGATTTTTTGGATGGTTTCTGTAGTCAAATTTATCCTCCTTTAGATAGTTCTGAGCCTGAAAACATGGGTCATGAAAACTTATTTTTGCAACCAATATCATTGTCTTGTTAAACAGTGGTTTCATCACAAAGGTCACATGAAGATTTGCAGTCTTATCATGACAACTATAAGATGAAATTGCATGAAAGAAAGGATTTAGATAAAAGTTTATATTCATGGTATGTAGACCACTTAAAGAAGAATTGCAATATGCCAGATAAGATGAACTTTAATGTTAATTCATTTGAGGATCCTTTTGTAATGTTATTGGAGTTAGCAAGTGGGCCTAAGTTCTTGAATTTTGTCAAAGTTAAATTAGCTTGAAATTTTTTACTGGAGTCATTATTTAGTAGGTTTTATATTTTTCTTGTGAACAAGCACATGCAGAGAACTCAACCAATGGATAAAGTGATTGTGTGGTTAAACATGTTGTTTGAATTCACTAAATCAAGTAGCTTGTGGATTAGTTAGAGTGGGTATGTGTGATGAATAATCTCAACACCCTGATCATTATTTTCGTTTTTAGTTTGCATTTGGCTTCAATTGGAGAAGGTTGCAGGTTAGAGAATATTGCAGTTGGGAGCAACCCAATGGGTTAGGCTACTAGTCTACGATGTTCTTGGCACCTCATAGGGAGGATGCCATCCCCATTGGAGACAATGTTAGAGTCCTATATTATAGGAACCACAATCATTTTTCTCTCATTATTCATTTGAGGTCATTTTTGTAAATATCAATTTTGGTTTCATGAGTGATATGGTCTAGAGGGGTGTATTTGTCATAATTCAAAGTGTAATGTCATGAGGGATCATCATTAAAAGGGTAATTATAAGGGGTCAAGTTAAATAGTATAGTGGTCAAGTTGCATCAAGGTAATCATGAGAAAGGTTGTGTTGTCACGCTTTTTCATCTTGGGCACATAATTATAGGTGTTTTGAGTTAGTTTATGTGTCAAATCATGACTGGTCATGACATCAGCAAGGGTACAACAACCTGCAGTACAAGTGTTACGCTTTTGCCAAAGTGTTATGCTTTTGTTTTCCAAATTCAAAATCGTGATTATCGCCATAAACTTTGCTCTTGATTATCATGGGAGGTTATTTGCATCATTAGATTCATCCAATATCTCTCCTCTTTATCATTCTCATCAGAAGCTCAGTGTGTGGTCATTCTTATTCGTTGCACAAAGGAGGCAGGGGAGGCACCACACTTTTGCTCCAAGAAGAAGGTTTGAGGTTTGAAGGTTTTCATTTGGCCTAGGAGCATTCTTACAAGTTTAAAATGTTGAATGGGTCATTACATGCAATCCCAGTAGCCTCAACATGTCAGATGATGGTCGAAGGTAGTATAAGCTTGGAGCGCTAGGCTTTTACTAAATCTCCTTATTTTCACCATATCTCTTAAAACATGCACCCGTTTTTCATGAAATTTTAATAGTAGATTATATGGGGGTGTATGAATAAGCCCACTTAATTTGAGGTCAAAATGCTTCATGATTTTCGAGAAACAAGCCGCCATAATCTACATCCATTTTTTCATTTTCTTGAAATCCGTGAGTCTAATTTGTCTCAATGTTTTTTTGGAGAATTTTTATGATGATACTAACTTGATGTAAAAAAACCAGCTCAATATGTCTTACAATTTAGGAGATATTAAAAAAATAGCAGTCACTGTCCTTCTCTACTACGTTTTTGGGAGTGGAGATGAACGTTTGGTACTTTTTATGAATAAAGGCTTGAGGGAGGTATGTGATATGATCATTTCAGTGTCAGCATTATCATCCAAGTGTGAAGCTTGTATAAAACATCACTGAGCACTGAAACTATGAAAAAGAGGCAGGGGTGCTGCATTTCCACAAAGCGTTTCATTTCTCAGAAATTGGTGGTCAAATCTCTTTCACAGGTGAAAACTTAAGCTTATTTCAATACCCTGGTTTTGAACTGTTACCCAATTACATGCATGAGCTAAGAAAATAACATAAAAACCTGCAAGACACCATTTTCATTATCGATGCACTTTTTCTTATTTCGTCTCGTTTTCTCCTAATCATTGCGCTTCCACACAATGCTCCATCTTTTGCACTTGCCTTTGTCGAACTGTAAAAGTTTGATTTTCAACCTCCAATATAAATATACTCAATCGATTACACTGAATTCAAGCTCCTTTTCATAAATTTGTGTGCTTAAGAAGTGTTTGAAAGCCCATTTTCTCGTGTGTTGTGCTTATGGCATTGCACCTATCCCTTCGAATTTTCTGCCACCAGTATGAAACATTTGCAAGTTGTTTTAGGGTTTTTCTGAAGAAGGTTTGTGTTTATTATTTTCTTTTGTATAATTTCTTTCCTAATCATCATCAAAGGTTAATTTGGAGATTCCTTGTCATTACTCTTACACTGGTTGCACAAAACAAGTTTTCCCTAAACATTAGACTATTCAATGTTGCAAAACAAGCATCATGTCAACTCTAGAGGAAATAACTAAGAGCCACTAAAATAATTGGAAGAGAAAGATAGGGGAAGATTAGACCTATTCGTTGAGGTGGCCAAAATTTGAATGTTGGAAGGGGTGAAGTAACACAATTTTATTTTTTGACTTTTACCTAAAAAGTATGCTTGTTTATATGGTTGGGGTTCCAGGTGATATTGTTTGGCACAAAGTTCCCCTAACGACCACATCTAGTTAGAACTCTAAAACTATTTTGAAGAAGCATCTTCATTAAATTTTGTGCTCTAGCTAACATTAGTGTTTTTTATGTAAAGTTGGGCATTTTGCATTTTTGGTCAAGGGATGATGGAATGGGGTATATAGCATGGTCATTACAGTGTCAACACCATCATTAGTGGTTTCATCTTGTCTACAAACATCCTTGACCACTTAAACTATAAAAAGAAGATGGTGTTGTGCTTCTGAGACAGACGCTACATTTTTTGCTACAAGAGGATTTGTCAAAGTTTGAGGTTTTGTATGGTAAAGGAAATATTCTAAAGGGTAAGGTGTCCATATGCAGGTTTATTTGCAAGTGTTGGAGCTATCAATTAGCTCAGGAACCTACTAGAATCCTCTCAACCATCAAGAATTATGCTTTTGCGCTGCATTTTTGTAGTTCTGAAAGTTTGGGAGTTTGTGCAGTGCCAGGCATTGCATCTCCAAACAAAGTTACTTTTGAGCGACTTATGTTAGTCTAAACATGATGTAATTTGTTTTTTACGAGTTATTAATTGTAATAAAACATTTTCATACTCACAAGCTTGATTTGGGGCTGAGGAATTAATGTAAAGTGTTTAGAAAAGATGTATTTATGCATTCCCTAGTTTTAGGCAGTTATGTGATATATTCTCTGAAAAAAATTCCTGTGTCAGATCTTGATGGTGTTTTGCTTCTTTCATGTTGTAAGTTTGTCTTATGATATTTGCATCTCTTGTATGTATGTCTTCATTCTTGGATGAACTAGAATTTAATTCATAGTTCATCTAAAGGGTGCTCTCACTTAGTTTTACCAAGTGATCTATGTTTTCTTCTTAATATGACATTCAAAATTTATCTCTAGTTTGATACTCATTATGTTGCTTCCATTTTTCTCACACTCACCCTCCTACAATGAATTAATTCCATCACCAAGACTGCTTACCTTGCCCATATTGAAAAACCCTTTCTCTCTTCATCTATCACCACACAAATAATCAATTTGCCATGACTCCATGCCCAATGGAGCTATCTCCTTTTTTACCAGCAAACCATTGAAAATCAGAGATTATTGAACACTATACCTAGCCTAATATAAGATTAGTTGAACAACCTAAGTGAGAGAGCCCTCTTTAAGGCTAGAAGATATAGATTCTAGCCTAAAAGTGGTTTGTGGTTACCTCTGAATTTGTCTCATTAGCCTATGGAAATTACGTAGTGCTAACACACATGAGAGAATTCCAACTTTGAAAAAACACCTCAGAAATATAAATGACTATGTCAAAAATAAAACAAGGATGGCAACAAAACAAGGAGTGCAACATACTCATTGATCTTCTCAATCCATAGGTCACTAAGACAATATGTAAGGAATATGTAAGATGTAGAAATTTAAGAACCTACACTTATTTTAAAGTGTAAAGATTTTTTTTTTTAAATAATGTTTTCCTTTATAATTTTGACGGACCATTTTT
>APFE030622052.1:0-14630 GCA_000404065.3 Pinus taeda
GTGCCTGTTTAATTGAGCGGTAGTTGAAGGTTGAAATTACAATTTCAACAGTTAACTCACGAGATCGAACCAATAACCTCACATTCTGTTAGGTGAATCTTTGAGATTACACAGACAGAGAAGCAGAGAGGGGTAGTGAGTGAGTTCATTAAACATCTTACTTGCTTTGAATTTACCAAGTAAATGTGACCACAATTGACTGAGCTTCGAAAAAGATAGACCTTACTGTCAAAAGTTACATTCAAACGAAAATGAATATCTTGGAACAACCTTCAATCATAGTGGGACTTTGGAAGCAATCTGAATTAGAAATTGTAAACTGTAAACTGTTTCAGCCTCTTCATTTCACAGTTTTGGGATGATGCTAAGTGGACAATCAGGAAAATGCTTAAATTGTTTTTAAGGATTGAAATCTTTAGTGGCAAAAAATTTGGCTAACCCATTTACTCACACTCCAGCATTATAATATTAATGAAAGCTACAATCACAATAGTCCTTATAATCCATTAATCTTTACCCATTTACTTGTTGGGAATTTTCTCGTAAATTCCAAAACAAATAAACTGAACACAGAGACAATGCTCTGTTTTTCCACAGGATCTTAGCACAGGGAAGCTACAATTGATTTCTGAGAATAGAGTATTACACACACACCCACAAAAAGCTTTGTATTCATTAAAATAAAACTGCTGTTACAAAATATTCTTCCTCTACCTGAGGGATTACACTAAGAACATTTCAACAAAAAAAAGTTACTCTGTCTCCTCAGTTTTTACACTGTTGTATGTAAAAGTCTCTTTTACATGCACTGTTGTAAAAACAAAATCTTACATTTACTGTGTAAAAAAAAAAAATCTTTTACATGTGCTGCTGCCCATTACATTTCATTTCTTCAACAAAAAAAATCTTCATGCTGTTGCATTTTTCATATTCACACTGCTGCGTGTTTTTACTACATATTCTCCAACAAAAAAAAAACTTGCATTACCCTCTTCACTGCTGTGTGAAAGATTTCATTATACGCACTGATGCGTGCTTCCATTCTCCTCATTACATTACACAAAAAAGAAAAAACAAAGAAAACATAGCAATACATATTCCATACTCTCGCGAGTTTAAAAATAATAAAATTAAAGTTTTTACTATGCCCATACCTCTGTAAAATAAAAAAACATTAAAATTAAAAGACTTACCTACATCTACAATCCTGTAATAAATTTCATTAAATATTTTACTCATAAAATCAGCGGCCAAAATGAAACTTCAGGCAATCTCCATTTGCTGCAGGCATGTACATTGACTTTGGTTTAATCAACGGTCATCATCCATCCTTGCAATCGGACGAATATCGCTTTCCCAAACAAAACGAATGTTACGTCCTGATAAAAAGTTGTTTTGCAAAATGTACTTGGGACATGCGTCAAATTTTGATTGTATTGGGGGCATTTGAGAGAATACCACTGCCTCAACAAAAGCGTTCCGATGGGAGACTGGTGGTTTTCAAAAATTAAATGCAGCAGGTGAAATTATTATTTCAACACTCCCCTTGAATTTCAACTACTGGGTGTTCATTCATACTTAAACACTTCCTCAAAAATTCAAAACTTTTCTGGTCCAATGGCTTGGTCAGAATGTCTGCAACCTGCTCTTGAGTCCTGCAATATTCTAAGACAATTTCTCCATTTCTTACCAATTCCTTGATGTAATGAAACCTTGTGTCAATGTGTTTCGTTCTCTTATGAAACACATAATTCTTGGATTCTGCAATAGTTGAGCTATTGTGACAAAAATTATGGTTCCTTTTACCTGCTCTTGGCCTAAGCTCGCTAACATCCTTCTCATCCAAACTGCTTGACATGTTGCTACTGTAGCTACCACATATTCAGCCTCTACAATAGACAATGCTACAATACGTTGTTTCTTAGACACCCATGAAATGGCTCTTGAACCCATATGAAAAACATAACCGGATGTGCTTTTCCAATCATCTACACTTCCAGCCCAATCACTATTAGTGTATCCAATTAAATCTGAATATTCTGAGACAGTATATAAAATGCCAAACATTTTAGTACCTTTAACATACCTGAGAATTGTTTTTGCTGCCTTCCAATATGCTTCTTTTGGCCTCTCTATGAATCTAGAAATTAAACTAACAGCAAACATTATATCCGGCCTAGTTGCAGTCAAATACATGAGGCTTCCAACTATGCTCTTATACAAACTAGGATCAAAATCCTTGCCGCTATCCTCTTTGCTGAGTTTTAATCCCATCACTGTGGGAGTGATTGCTGCCTTGTTGTCCTGCATATTGAATCTCTCCAATACTTCATTAACATATTTTGCTTGTGAAATAAAAATCCCATTTTCATTTTGATCTACTTCTATTCCTAAGAAGTATCTCAGAAAATCCATGTCAGTCATCTCAAATTCTTCTTTCATGATTGATTTGAAATTTTGAATGAGGTAGTCATCATTACCTGTAAAAATAACATTATCAACATACAACACAACAATTAGAATTTTACCATCATTTTCCTTGATGTAGAGGGTGGGTTCTCCCTCACACTTTGCAAACTCATTTTTCAGTAGATAGGAATCTATCCTACTGTACAATGCTTTTGGCGCTTGCTTCAGCCCATAGAGAGCTTTCTTCAATCTACATACTTTGTGCTCTTGGCCTTTCTTCTCATAGCCTAGAGGTTGTTCAATATAGACCTTTTCCTTTAACACTCCATTTAGGAATGTTGACTTCACGTCCATTTGATAAACTTTCCACTTGTTTTGAGCTGCTATGGATAGTACTGCTCTCACGGTTTCCATTCTAGCAACTGGTGCGAAAGTTTCCTCATAGTCTTTCCCATACTGCTGCTTGTATCCTTTGAAAACCAGCCTTGCTTTGTGTCTTTCTATTTTGCCTTCAACATTACTCTTGGTTTTGTAAACCCATTTAACTCCAATGACCTCCTTTCCTTTTGGTAGTTTAACCAAATCCCATGTCTTGTTTCTTTCTATGGCATTGATTTCCTCATCCATAGCTTCTATCCATTTCTTATCCTTAATTGCATCTTCGAAATGAATAGGGTCATCAACATGACAATATAAAGCAAACAAAGAATTCATACCTTTATCATAAATGTGACTTAAATTTTTGAACTTCTTACCTCTTTCATTTGGTGTGCAAGTGCTTGAAGAAGCACTTGAATTTCCTCCTTGTGGTGTGCTTGGAGAAGCACTTTCATTTCTCCTCAAGGGTGTCTCTTGCTGTCCTTGTGTTGGTGCTACTATTTGGGGATGTATTTCAGCCATATCCTCATCATCTTCATCATGAGATAAACAATTTTTAACATTCCCTGTTTTCTCTATGCTTCCATCCCAAGCTTCCTCCTCAATGAACTGAACATCTGTACTCACAAAGAACTTCTTGGTAGATGGGATATACAACCTGTAAGCTTTGAATTCCTCACTATATCCAATATACATACATCTCTCCCCTTTGCTGTCGAACTTCTTCCTTAGCTAATCTGGAATGTGTGCATAAGCCACACAACCAAAAACTTTCATGTGGGTGACTCCTTGCTTTTTCCCACTCCATGCTTCTTCCAGCACTTTGTTCATGACTACTTTTGTAGGACACCTATTCAAAATATATATTGCACAGTATACAGCTTCATCCCAATAATCATTTGGCAAATGCTTTGCCTTTAACATACTCCTCTCCATATCCATGATGGTCCTGTTCTTCATTTCAGCAACTCCATTTTGCTGCGAAGTGTACCTTGTGGTAAATTGTTTGTGTATTCCATTTTCTCTACAAAACCATAGGAATTACTTGAAGATATACTCACCTCATCTATCAATTCTTAGAACTTTGATATGCATCCCACTTTGGTTTTCCATAAGTGCTTTGAAATTTCGAAATTTTTCAAACACTTCAATTTTGTTCTTCAGGAAATAAACCCAAGTATTTCTGGTGAAATCATCTATGAATGTTAGAAAATATTGGCTACCTGCTAGTGATGGAGTTTGCATCGGTCCACATAAGTCTGAGTGGACAATCTCTAAGGGTGCTTTTGCCCTTATGCTTTTCCCTGATGGAAAACTTTCTCTGTGTTGTTTCCCCAAGATACAACCTTCACAAAGGTTGTCCGATTTCTCTATCAATGGTAATCCTCTTACCATTCCTTTTCTACTCAACAAATTAAGACCTCCAAAGTTGAGATGCCTAAATCTCAAATGCCACAACCAATTTGCATCCTTTGGTTGGCATTGGAAAGCCTCTTGTGTCACTGCTGCAATTACTTCTTTATTTTTCAAATCCGCCCTTATTCTGAGAGGGAACATCCTGTTCCTTGTCATCCTCACTTCAGCAATACATCGTTTGCTGGGTGCTCTATCCATGATGGTGCATACATCATTCTCAAAGAAAACATTGTACCCCTTTTGAACAAGCTGTCCAATACTCAAGAGGTTGCATCTCATTCCAGGAACATAATAGACATCTACTATGGTTTTCTTTTCACCTTTCCTTGTAAATATTTTTACTTCTCCTTTTCCCATAACAAAAATTTTACTATCAGTTCCAAGTGTGACTTGTGATTTCACATTTTGATCTAAAGCAGAAAACAGGGCTATGTTTCCTCTCATATGGTTACTACAACGGGAATCTAGAAACCATATATCATCATTGTTTGTTTCAGCCATATTACAAGCTAAAAGCACATTATCTTGGCTGATATTTTCTCTAGTGATATTTGCACTAGATCTATTATTCATATCATGCTGCTTCTTCCTACATTCATTTGCATAATGTCTATATTTTTTACAGTAATAACATTGGACATTGGATTTTTCATACCTTTGTCCTTGAGCATGATGTTGTCCACTTTGTTGACTGCTGCCTTGGCCTCGGTTCTGATTTGGATTACTGCCTCTTCCTTGAGCATTTGCTAGACTGTTCCTTCCACCTTTGTTTTGCATTTTGCCTCTTCCTCTCTTCTTTCCTCTGCCTTGAACTCTTCCTCTTCCAAAGGACATCTGGGTCTTGAAGGCTTACTATAGAGATGAGTTTTCATTTCTACTCAACCTCTGCTCGTGTGTTAACAGTGATGCATGAAGTTCATCAATTGAGAAATTTGTGAGATCCTTTGTCTCCTCTATGGTGGTGACAATCACATCAAACTTTGAGGGTAGGACCCTCAATAGTTTCTCCACAATCCTCTTTTCTTCAAGAATTTCTCCATGAGACCTCATCTGTGTGACCAGACCAATCACATGTGTGAAGAATGAGTCAATATTATCTGACTCCTTCATGCACAGGTTCTCAAAATCTCTCCTCAACAACTGTAGTTTTGTTGTCTTCACTTTCTCCATGCTTTGATAGGTTGTCTTGAGAGTTTTCCATGCTTCTTTGAATGTCTTGGTTGCTGCTATCCTTGGAAACACACTCTCATGCATTGCTTGATACAAAAATACGAGGGCTTTTGAGTCCTTCTTCCTATTTCTCTTTAACAGATCTTTCTCTGCCTGTGTCAAGTTATTAAACTCTTCTTCATCTCCTGGTTCTTCAAATCCATATTCGTCAAGTTCCCATAAATCTTGTGAGGCAAACAGGGCTCTCATGGTTATTGCCCAATAGTCATAGTTTTTCCCATTAAACTGTGGGAGTTGAGTATTAAAAATACCCATGGTAGTGTTGGTGCTGGAGCCAGCCATTCTTTACACTCTCAGCTATGCTTCAAATATTTGACTGTGTATTAAAAATCATTCATTGCCTTCAACAGCAACAAAAAAAACTAGTTTGAGAAATACCTGGATCCTTTCTTGACTGAGTCTTCACTCTGCTGGAGAAGCTGTTGTAGCTAGAAATCCTTATTTTAGCTTCTTTGACACCTTCAAAGAGCCTGGACAAGCTCTGATACCACTGTTGGGAATTTTCTGATAAATTCCAAAACAAATAAACTGAACACAGAGACAATGCTTTGTTTTTCCACAGGATCTTAGCACAGGGAAGCTACAATTGATTTCTGAGAACAGAGTATTACACACACACCCACAAAAAGCTTCGTATTCATTAAAATAAAACTGGTGTTACAAAATATTCTTCCTTTGCATGATGGATTACACCAAGAACTATTTTCAACAAAAAAAAGTTACTCTGTCTCCTCCTGAGATTTTACAATGTTGTGTGTAAAAGTCTCTTTTACATTCACTACTGTAAAAACAAAATCTTACATTTACTGCTGTAAATTTTTTTTTTTACTTCTGTTGCTGCCCATTGCATTTCATTTCTACTCATGCTGGTGCATTTTTCATATTCACACTCTTGTGTGTTTTTACTACATATTCTCCAACAACAAAAAAAACCTTACATTATCCTCTTCACTCCTGTGTGAAAGATTTCATTATACGCACTGATACATGCTTCCATTTTCCTCATTACGTTACACAAAAAAAGAAAAAAGATAAAAAAGCATAACAATACATATTCCATATTCTCGTGAATTTAAAAATAATAAAATTAAAATTTTTACTATGCCCATACCTCCGTCAAATAAAAAAACATTAAAATTAAAAGACTTACCTACATCTATGATCCTGTAATAAATTTCATTAAATATTTTACTCATAAAATCGGCAGTCAAAATGAAACTTCACGCAATCTCCATTTGCTGCAGGCATGTACATTGACTTTGTTTTAATCAACGATCATCATTCATCCTTGCAATCGAACGAATATCGCTTGGCCAAACAAAACTAATGTTACGTCCCGATAAAAAGCTGTTTTGCAAAAAGTAATTGGAACACTCGTCAAATTTTGATTGTATCCGGGGCGTTTGAGAAAATACCACTGCCTCAGCAAAAGCGGTCCGATGGGAGACTGGTGGTTTTCAGAAATTAAATGCGGCAGGTGAAATTATTGTTTCAGCATTACTCACATTCGAACATTGTAATATTAATGGAGGCTACACTCACCATAGTCCTTATAATCCATTAATGTATATTGAAAAAAATACAACTACAAAAAGATGAACACAAGAAGTTGTCTAACTTTGAGAAATAAAATAATCCTAAACACTTTAGCGTCGTAGTATTTAAATCATTGGAATCAAATGTTTCTGTCAACACTTACATGATATTTAAGCAATACAAACAAACACAGGGTAAAGTGTTAGCGAAGCTGTTTATTTTTTTGTTACACTGATTAGAACTGGTTTTCAAATGGAAAATCCATATTGCACAGCAGAAAACTAAGAGAATTTTCATCAACAAGTTGAAGGCAATTAACAATTGCCGCATATCTTATATTATACATATGTATGGATCCAATATTATATTGGAAGCAACATTGATCGTCTCCATTCTCTTTTGCAAATTTATTTATTCAAGAGATATAGTTTATTGTTCAATAAATTAATTATTTGGTGATTGACTTGACTTTTACTCCTTGTGTTGATATCTGTATATAATTTTTTAGGAAATTTCTTAAGGATAATTATGACTTTTTATAAAAAAAAGTTGGCAATTTTTAACTATTGCTTACTAGCAGAATCAATAAGTTAATTAATTTACTTTTAAGGATGAATACGAATTTTTATAAAAACAACTTGGCATTTTTTTTAGCTATTTAGCTTTCTACAAGCAGAATTTGGTTGCGAGGGACTACTTGATGCAAGTCTGGCCTGCAATACCTAGGATCTCCATAATTTGTCGATGTCAAATTCCATTTCAATAAATGCCCAATCAAAACCTGCGCTTTCAATATATATATCAAATCACCACTGAATTGATTATTAGTTCCATTGATCTTACAAGCCGAAACACAATTTTATATTATTGTTTTTAATGTCAACTTATACAACCGATGACACCGGCGCAGTCAAAATCCATGTATTTAATACAAAATTGATACCATTTCAAACAACTTCAATAACATGGTCATATATTATTGTTTTTAATGTCAACTTATACAACCGATGACACCGGCGCAGTCAAAATCCATGTATTTAATACAAAACTGATACCATTTCAAACAACTTCAATAACATGGTCATATATCATGTGAACAACCAACGCATTAATAATAATAGTGATTCACAATTATTAATCACGCATTCAAGGTATTATGTGCGCCCTTTACAGTTCGATTGATATTGAACCCAATTCAGAAATTAACATCCAATTTCTAAAAACCACACTTATCATATTAATAAACAAATACTTACAACCTTTCTTCGTGGCCAGATCTTCAACATTCATGGCCCTTACAATTTGCCAGAGGACTTACTAGCTTGGTTGTTCAACCTATTCTCCACCACACTCTCTCACACTCTATCATATTCAATGCCTTTGAGGCTTCATAATTTATAAAACTTAGCATGAGGCTTCATAATTTATAAAACTTAGCATGATCTAAAAATCCTAAAATCACTCACTAAAATCTCTAACTCTACATGCAATGCATACATATGGAAAAAGCATATTGAGGCTTTTTCCCATCTTTTTCTCTGTTCTAAAATAGAAAAGCTTCCTTATCACTTAATGGTCCACATCCATTCCTTTTATGCCTAAAAGCTCTCCAAGTTTTATTTATTTATTTTGAGAATATCTAATTAAAAGCCTAAATGTTAAAGTGACTTGGAATTTAGGAAACTAATTCAACAATTGCATGACCCCTATGTCTATTATTTATAATAATTTCCCTTTGGGATGAATGCTCCCGCATCAGACTCCCAAGGTAGAAAAAATTCATGATCTCCTGATCATGTGTTCAGATCTATGTTGGCTTGGATCCCATATCTTGTGTTGCAACTTTCCATTTCTTGCTGCTTCTGTTTGTTGTTCTTCTCCAAGTCTCCACACTTTATGCTGCTTTTCTCCACTAGCTGCACTCTTGCAATCTTATGTTGTCTTCCTCTTGCTGCTTCTCTTTTTTTTCACTGTTGCTGGTCTCTTCCGGGATTCCTTCATCATCATCTGCCTCATCATTTCAATTTCATTGTCTAGCAGGTTTTTTCCAGCATCTTCATTTAGACATGTACTCACAAAACAGTGGTTAGAATAAAAAATATAAGGCTTCTGTGCCCCCATGGATTTTGTTGTTGCCAGTGTTGTCTCAGCTGCCACCATAAATGTCGCCCCACATGTTGCTCTAGCTGTCACTATGGATGTTACTCCCTCCCAAACTTCCTGTCCCTCTGCAACATTCATTTGCTTGTCACCTGCAATTTCATCTGCAACTTCATCTGCAACTTTTTCCTCTGGTTCAGATGTCTCTAGCAAATATTTTAGCACATAAGTCCTCTGTCTCTCCAACTCTCTTCTCTGGAGATCTAGTTTTCTATACAATTCCACAACTTCATTAGGAGTAGAACTTGGAAACTTCACACAATTTTCTATACCTTCAACAACTTACAACTCTCTTCTCTGGAGATCTAGTTTTCTATACAATTCCACAACTTCATTAGGAGTAGAACTTGGAAACTTCACACAATTTTCTATAGCTTCAACAACTTTTGACCAATCATCAGCTGGTCCAACATTCTGATTAGACTCCTTCGTCTTCATTTTCTCATCATTGATCTGAACAGCCTTCAGATTCAACTCTTCTTGGAAAAAATCTAAAGCTTGTTCATCTCCCTGTTCTCTACCTGCAAACATACACAACCCATTAGTTTTTAAATCACAAGGCCTTTTAGTCCTGATTTTAAAACTAACCATGATTTTAGTTTATATATTTCTTGTTTACCGAGTTTTTATCTTTTTTCATTAAATAATTTAATTATATATTTAATTTAAAATAAATATAATAAATGATTAAATATATTATATTGTTACTATATTTATTATATTAATAATATTTATATTATATTAATAAATTAATTTTTAGAGACTACCGTGAATTTATTTTATATATTTTTTACCTAATTTAACCTATTTTCATGAAATAAATAATAAATATAATAATATAATAATAAATTATTATAAATTTTTAAACTAACATGAATTTATTTTAGTTTTTACCTGATTTAACTTATTCCATTAAATGAATTATAAATTATTAATAATATTATAATTATAATATTAACAAGATTAAATTAATTTTGACCTGGCTCCTTTAGACAAAATTAGCAGTTGGAATCTCCGCTCAGACTATTTAACATGCTAGGCTGGATCTGTTTCTTCAACTTGTCCTGACGATGAACCACACTAGTTGGTTCGAAACGCATCGACAAATGGTTTTCTATGTGATTTTTCCGAAATTATTCTCTTAACAAGATTATGGATCACAGAAGTCTAAACTCCTTAACATTTTCCTTTTAATATTTCTGCACGTGGGATTTTCAAACTTCAACTCTGGCGCAAGAACTCTAAGTTCCTTTTTCAACAAGGCAACACAATTTGCCTCAACCTCCTCTGCAATTGTCGTCAAATCACTCTCTTTCCCTTCAGTGGAAAGATCCATTTTCCTTTCCGATTTTCCCGCTCTTGTAGCCATTTTTCTAGTACCTGCAATTGTACCTTTATTTCTGCAATCTCTCTTTCTCGAACCTCTGCAGCGATCTCATCTCTGTGGCATTTCTCTGAACCTCTTCTTCCTCTAGAAAAACTCCCTCTGGCTCTGGCAGACTACTTCCTCATGAGTTTCTCACTCACCATGACTTGTACTAGCCTCTGTAACAACAATCTCTCTTGCTGCAACTTACCTCACCAAGCTCTCCTCACTTAGTATTTTGGTAAGTACTGGTTCACTGCCTCTGGAACCTCTTGAGCACTCCTCTGCTCTGTCTAAGCTATCTCTTCAACTCACCTTCTTCTTCTTTAGGACACTACAATTGTCCTCCCTATCCAGCGTTCAGCTGAATGCCAGGTTCACTGCCACCTTCTCTGCAACCATAAACTTCATTTACAAATTTCAAATCAAAAAAATAATCTCACCTCTTAAGATCTTGCATGATCTTGTCTTCTTTCCACTTCTGCAATTCTTTCCACTTGTGTAGTTTGCATATCAAATTTAAAAATCATTCATCACACTCGAGTTCTAAAAAAAAAACAAACATCTTCAGCTGAGCAACCTGGCTCTGATACCACCTGATGCAAGCCTGGCTTGCAATACCTAGGATCTCCATAATTTGTCCATGTCAAATTCCATTTCAATAAATGCCCAATCAAAACCTGCAAATCACCACTGAATTGATTATCAGTTCCATTGATCTTACAAGCCAAAACACAGTTTTATATTCTTGTTTTTAATGTCAACTTATACAACCGATGACACGAGCGCAGTCAAAAACCATGTATTTAATACAAAACTGATACCATTTCAAACAGCGTCAATAACGTGGTCATATATCATGTCAACAACCAATGCATTAATAATAATAGTGATTCACAATTATTAAACATGCATTCAAGGTATTATGTTCGCCCTTCACAGTTCTATTGATATTGAACCCAATTCAGAAATTAACATCTAATTTCTAAAAACCACACTTATCAAATTAATAAACAAATACTTACAACCTTTCTTCGTGGCCAGATCTTCAACGTTCATGGCCCTTACAATTTGCTAGAGGACTTACATGGTTGGCTCTTCAACCTATTCTCCACCACACTCTCTCACACTCTATCATATTCAATGCTTTTGAGGCTTCATAATTTATAAAACTTAGCATGATCTAAAAATCCTAAAATCACTCACTAAAAGCTCTAACTCTACATGCAATGCATACATATGGCAAAAACATCTTGAGGTTTTTTCCCATCTTTTTCCCTGTTCTAAAATAGAGAAGCTTCCTTATCACTTAATGGTCCACATCCATTCCTTTTATGACTAAAAGCTCTCCTAGTTTTATTTATTTATTTTGAAAATATCTAATTAAAACCTAAATATTAAAGTGACTTGGAATTTAGGAAACTAATTCCACAATTGCATGACCCCTATGTCTATTATTTACAATAATTTCCCTTTGGGCTGAATGCTCCAGCATCACTACCGCGGCCATAAATTTATAAAAACAATTTGGCAATTTTTAACTATATAACTTTCTACAAGCCAAATTTGGCCGAAGGACTACCACTATCACCAACGCATTACTGCCCCCAATTTCTCCAATTTCTGTTGAGATTTTGCTGTTTGAGTCAAATCGGAAAAAATCTCTGAAGGATGACAACAATAGGGATTCAGTTCCTAGATTAGCTCCAGGTTGTTGGGAGGGAGTTAATGCCTCCTATATTTGATGTGAGGGAGTTATGAGGTTGTTAGATTCTCTATTCTATATAATAGGCAACCATTCAGATGGTTTTCTGAGAGAGTGTGAGAATTTCTTGATGTAATCTCCAATTTATTTAATATATTCCTGATGCCTATGTTTGGTGGACGTAGCCCAGATTGGTTGGGTGAACCACGTTAAATATTGTGTTTATGTGCTTCTGCTGTTTAATTGTTTATTTGCTGTATACCTGATCCAACAATTGGTATCAGAGCACTGTTGGATCAAGTCCTGGAGTGCTGAAGGCGCTGTGCTAACACGAGGATGGGTGCAGACTGAGCTGCTGGTGCGGTTCACTGTGGCGCGGATCGGAGCAGTGGAGAGCTGCTATACCTGTGCATGGAGCAGTCTTTTTTGTTAACAGCGGGTTGCTGTGTGTGCACGCTGAACCTGCGCGGAGCTGGTGCGTATTGAAATACTGGCCGACTGTGCTGAGGGTTGGCGGTGCTGCGAAATTATACCGGGTATATTTTTTTTAAATCGCTGGTGTTTTAAATCGCTGGTGCTGCGTATTTATTGTTTAAACCGTTTGTTTATTACCTGTGCGCAAACAACAGCGTGGGTTTTTTATTTAAAACAACTGCGTGGGTAAGGTTTTTCAAACAATATATTAAAACGGTGATATAAACAGCGGGATATGTATTTTGGACTGCTGCGTGAGTGCACCTGCCAAATTGGTTCTAAGCTTCACCGTAGTTGTCTTGTTGTTTTTGGATTAAGGAAATAAGATAAAAGTTTATATTATTCCCATCCGCCATTGTTAAGTTATAAACATATTTTATATGGGTAAACGCATATGGTATAACATGTTATATATGGGTGGTGGTAAACACATATGGTATAACATGTTATATGGGTGGTGGTAAACGCATATGATTAATATGTTATATGGGTGGTGGTAATAAGTTAAAGTGGTGAACGTATGTGGTGGAGGAAGTAATTTTTTATGCCATTAAACAAAAAAGGAGTTATAAGGGATATTGAAGTTTTTTTTTGAAAAGGACTTATATATTTTTTTTTAATGGCATAAGTACAAAGGCACAGGCAGTTTTTTTTTTGTAAAATTTTTAAAGGCATAGGCAGTTTTTATTGAGTAAAAACAAAGGCATTGGCAATTTTTTTTTTTGCTGGTTGGATATTGGAGATTATTGTTTTTTTTTGCTGATACAAGATGGCCAAAAATCAAAGTGCCCGGTTCGAAATTGAGAAATTCAATGGTAAGAATAATTTTGAAATCTGGAAGGTGAAGATGCATGATTTGCTGGTTCAACAAGGTGTGGCGAAAGCACTGTTGGGGAAAAACAAAAGACCTGCTTCCATGATGGAGGATGAATGGGATGAGATGGATGATAGAGCTCTGAGCGGAATTCGGTTATGTCTGGCAGACGATGTTATGTTCAACATTGTGTCAGAGAAAACTGCCGCAGGCTTGTGGTCGAAGCTTGAGAAGCTCTACATGACGAAATCTTTGACAAATCGAATTCTCCTAAAACGGCAGCTTTACAGTTTGCGGATGAAAGAAGGTACCTCAATTGCTGATCACCTGAATGTTTTTAATACCTTGTTGGTGCAATTAAATAGTCTAGATGTAAAATTTGATTCAGAGGATAAGGCAATAACTCTATTATGTTCTTTACCTGAATCCTGGGATCATTTTTTTACTTCCATAAGTTTTAGTACATCAGATATTCTTGAGTTTGACGATGTTGTTGGAGCCTTGTTGGCTGAGGAGACGAGGAAGAGGTCGAATGCAGACACATCTACATCAGAGGTAATGATGGCCAGAGGTCGCTCACGAGAGAGACACTCCGGGGGAAAGCATAGTGACTCTCGTTCAAAGTCCAAAGGAAAGAAGCCAAAGATGAAGTGCTGGCATTGTGGCAAGGCTGGACATCTGAAAAAGGATTGTTGGAAGCGAAAGCAGGCTGATAAAGAGGGCTCTTCGATAGAAAAGAAGGAAGCCAATACCACAGATACAGGTTCAGTTTCAGGTATGAGTGATGAGGTATTGTCTGTTAATGCTTCAAAACATGATCAACATTGGTTGTTAGATTCCGGGGCATCTAACCACATGTGTATACATAAAGATTGGTTTAAAACATATAGATCAATTGATGATGGTGTTGTGTACATGGGTAATGATGTAACATGTAATATTGTGGGGATTGGGAGCATACAACTATAAATGTTTGATTGGACAACTAGAATATTAACTGATGTGAGGCATGTACCAGCTTTAAGGAAAATTTTGATTTCATTAGAAGCACTTGATTCAAATGGATATAAAACTGTAATTCAAGGTGGAGTAATGAAAATTTACAAAGGTATTTTACTAGTTATGAAAGCTAAGAAGGTAGA
>APFE030622054.1:0-11031 GCA_000404065.3 Pinus taeda
AGATGTGCCAAGAACAATCCTGCAATATATGATTTTTATGCATATGGCGACAACAGTGTATGAGAGACACATCATCAAGTGAATTCAAGCTGTGTACTTCTTCTTATCCTTATGAAGATCACCATGTAGGCACCATTAGTGATTCAACCACAAATCTGATCTAAATATCAACTATGTAACCCCAAGAATCATCTGAACAACTCATAACCATATCATAAGCATCATCACCAAGGACTATTAACCATAATGCCAACAATGCATTAAAAGCATGTGCTCCCCCTAAACTTGTGCCATCTTGTTTACTGTCAGATCTGATCATACATATCAGCAAGGAGTATCAAGTCATCATCATTATCAAGTTAGAAACAAAATACTTCTAACCATCAAGACATTTCCACACATCATCAGCAAAATGTAACCATTATCAAATAGTGCAAATAAACCAAACTGATCCTTTTCCTGAACCTATCCTCACTGCTTTTCCTCATACTGACATATACGCGACTTTGCAGTGTCTAACTCGCGTATATATGTGACTTCATTTCATGAAATTTGCATATGAGATTTAGGACACTGAAGTTTTATACTTTCAGCTCCCTCTGATTCTAGTATGTCTGTATGTTGTGCTGTGCTGCCACTTTCTGACTGTACTTCCTTTTTCCTCCATATCTTCAAGTGTGATCATGCTTTCTCCTTTTGGTGTGATGTCTGTGCTTTGTTCCTACATTCCTTTTCTATATGTCCAAGCTTGTTACATGCATAACATCTTACATGTTTCATATTCCTTTTGTAGCAATCAGCAGCCTTGTGACCATACATATTGCAAGCAAAGCAATATCCATTAAAGTACCTTGAATGTGATGATCTTTCTACATAATGGTCTTGAACCCTTCTTCTTCTACATCTAGCTGCAACATGTCCAAGATTATGACATACATAACATTCAACATTATTCATCTGAGTAAATGGACGACTATTACTTCCATAGTAAGGAGTAAAATATTTTCTTTTAAGAATTTATTTCCTTGGTTGTTGATGGGGTTGACCTCTTATCTCCTTCTTGATCATTTTAGATTTCTCTTTAGAGTTCCTTGCTTCACCTTGTGCACTAGATTCTCCTTCAACTGATTCATGAAAACCAAGTCCAGTCTTGATAGCAGGAGACCTTTGACTACTAAGAATATCATCCCAGACTTTAGTACTATCTTGAAATCGTAAAAGCTTATCCTTATCTTCTAGTTTACCTGTCAAGATATTTACCTCAACTTTATGTTGCTCTTCCTTTTCAAGACATTGCTTCTTCAAAATTTCTTCTGACTTTCTTCCTTCTTCCACTTGTTGCCTTAGATTGAGTATCTCCTTTTCTTGTTCTTCATTTACATTCTGTAGCATTTGACGAACTCTGGAGGCACATTCCAGCTGGGATTTTAGGACGATGACTTCATTGTCTTTTTTTTCAATTGCTTGATGTGGATCTTCATTCTGCTTCCTTGATTCTTCAAGATCTCCCTTTAGTGAGAGGATCGTGGCTTCAAGACTTTCATAATAACTGGATCGATCTCTGAGCTCCTTGATTGTTGTGTTCTTTTCAATGACTTCATTTATTAGATATGTTGCTTCAACCTGCAACTTTTGATACTTTTCTTTGCATACCTTTTGATGAGCTTTTAGCCTAGTAACAGCTTCTTTTAGGGCACCACTCTTTATGTTCAAAATTTTTTCTTGTTCACTAATTTTGTTTGTCAGCCTGTTAAATTCTGCCTCTATTTGATATCTTTCTTGCTCACCCATAAGAGAAAATTCAGTACTCTCACTATCACTTTCATCTTTTCCAAAAGGAAGGATAGCTGGAACATTAGAGGATAGCAAATTCATACCTAAATGGTCATCTTCATTCTGAACTGATTCTGAATCTAATTCTGAATCTGAAGCGCTTCTTATACCTAATCCCCAATCCATTCTCCCACTGTCATAGTTCCTCTGAGATGTCTTCTTCTTCTTATGAGCTTTCTTCTTAAGCTTCTTTCCCATTGTTCCACGGATCTCCTTCAAGCGATCAAGCTTCTATCAAAGGACCTGCTCTGATACCAATTGTTGGAGATAATACTGAGAGGGGGGGTGAATTAGTATTATCACATTAATAACACTTTTTCATTTCCAAACTCTGATTCATATATGCTACTTCCAAAACTTCTTATGATTAAGTTAATTGATCTTCAATGAGTGCATTAGAACATTATCAAACATAATTATCAGTTAACAGATGCAGTAACATAGAATAGATCATCACACATAAGGCACACACATGAACACCATGATATAAGGTGGAAACCCAATGCAGGAGAAAACCACGTGCTGCAAGTCATCTCAATCTTCTTCTTAATAAGAAAATCCTTTTACGATATTTGTACTGGTGCAGTATTATACCAGTACGGGAGCTACAACCCCCTTTTCTCTTGTACTAGCCGATCCATTTACTAGTACGTAGGCTGCTACCTGCTACAATGCTCCAAAGATTCCCCTTTGCTTTTGTACTAGCATAAGTACTAGTACGTAGGTGCCGGCCTACAATCTTCTCTCCTCCAGGTACCACGTTTCATCAATTTTCTTACTGGATACATTGAAGCACAACACATAATCTGAAAGGCCACGTTTCATCCAATTTTCATACTGGACCCAATAACCACATTGAAGCTCATAATCAAACAACCTTCTGAATCACCCAATCACTAGATCAATACATATACAATGAGATTCATCAATCAGAACTAGTCCATCAGATTAAATGAAGATGAGTCATTAAGAACATAATCAATCACTTCTCAGACTACTGTTATCAGATCATAATACCAGAAACTAGACCCAGAACACAAAAAGGATAAACATGGACAACTAATTTGATTTCAAGAGAAGTACGCAGCTTCACCCATGTAATTCCTGCGTACAAGTACGCACTGTTCTTCTGTGGCGTCTCCTGTGGCGCCACCACACTACGCCTTCTGTGGCGCCTCTATGGCGTCTCCGCACTACGCCTTCTGTGGCGCCTCTGTGGTGTCTCTGCACTGCGCCTTCTGTGGTGCCTTCGCACTGCGCCTTCTGTGGCACCTCCGCACTGCGCCTTCTGTGGCACCTTCGCACTGCACCTTCTGTGGCGCCTCCACACTGCAGCTTCTGTGTCGCCTCTGCGGCGTCTCCGCACTGCGCCTTCTGTGGCGCCTCTATGGCGTCTCCACACTGCGCCTTCTATGGCGCCTCTGTGGCGTCTCCACACTGTGCCTTCTATGGCGCCTCTATGGCATCTCCGCACTCTACCTCTGTGGTGTCTCCGCACTGCGCCTTCTGTTTCGCCTCTTTGGTGTCTCCGCACTGTGCCTTCTGTGGCGCCTTTGCACTGTGCCTTCTGTGGTGCCTTCGCACTGTGCCTTCTGTGGTGTCTCCTATGGTGCCTCCGCACTGCACCTTTTATGGTACCTCTGTGGCGTCTCCGCACTGTGCCTTCTGTGGCGCCTCTGTGGCGTCTCCACACTTCCGCAGCTGCAACACTCGAGAGATCACCCTTCACAGATTCGCTTTCCACTTCACTTTCATATAGATCGAGCTTTTGAAACAATAACCCAGTATTTCAGATCTTAAGATATTCAACCCAAAAGCGTACATAAGCCAAATGATCTCCTTTGCTTTATATAGGCAAGCTCTTCCTCAAATCATGGACCAATACCACGGGCCAAAACCATAAAAAACCAATACCATCATCTCAATACTAGGGATCAACACGTCTGTCGAGATGCCATGGTCCAAAAACCATAGGTTCAAATTCCAAGGACTAACTACCATGGACCAAAGGTAAGTTTTCCCACATGAAATAAACTTTTCTCTACATAAAATTCCGTGAGCTTTTCGCCACATGAAATAATATTTTTTTTTTTTTAATTCTCATCATATTGAGAGTCATGCCATGGGTGTTTCCATCAAGTACAACATCTGTAACATTTAACCATACCAGAAACATAATGCCAACAATGTTATGGCTACAAATAGAGGTCCTGAGATGAAGGAAATTAATGGTTTTGGACTGACCACATGTACAAGCAAATCTGAAGGTGAAAAGCAATATGGAAATGATGTTGTTGTAATGTTGTGAGGTCACATGCCCAGTTCCTCTATGAAGCAATTCATGAAGTATATTTGGAATTCCCATGGTGTGGATTCCATATGCCTGAATTTCCTTCCTTTACGGTCTTCACCATTCCATGTAGAGGTTTGCTTATATCAATGCATTGCATTCCGGACAGTCTCTGTTGCAGAGGAGTAGAGATGTCAATGCATTACATTCCAAACTATAGAAGAGATCACAACCATGCTTGCTCTTCGGATGCCTAGTACATTAAAAATATTCTAATTCCTGGTGCCTATTGCCATGTTCAAATTGCCTAACAAATGGCTGCCATGGGTATAAATAGGACCTGTTGCATGTCACTAAGAATGAGGCAGAATCCCCTACTGCAGCCTTTGAAATGCTTCATCATATATCTTCGATATCAGAAGAAAACAGTTGCATTCGCATTCCTATGCATCTAGTAGGTTGTGATGATTGGACCAAGCAAAGTAAAAACTGCCAAAGAATCAGTGTTGCAGGTGGAGGCTATCAGTTCTATAAATTTATGGAGGGATTGTTTTCGTTAGGAGTTGTGGGAATGATCTAATGAAATTCGTGGTATATAGTACATGCAATTCAATTCCAAGTCTAGGCTCCATAGAATAAACTGGGACCACTGATCTATGCAAACAGGTGGTAGGAAAATGGATTTAGAGAACATCACAAGTAGCACCAACATCAACGCGACTGTATGTCTGCTAGTTAATTTTACAAATTCTTTATTTTTGTTTTCCTTTTCTGGGTCATGCTTCAAAAAATTTCCCTGCAACAAAACCATATGTTTAAAAAAATGATATCCTGGATTTATGATTAAAATAATTTCTTATGATGCAAAAGCATCCTAGACTTATTGTGAAACTATTTACTTATGATGTAAGAAAGTAGTAGAAGGTGGAGAAAAGGGCCATCACATCCTAATTAGAACCTAGAGTGGAACCTAAATTTCCAATAGGGCCTCCATAATCTTTAGTAAGAACTCGAATGCATTGGAAGGATAAGGAATGGAGCTCGTGCTGCATGAAGAAATGGCGACGGCTAGGGTTCTGCCCTAGCCCCCATGCAGGCCAAACCCTTCCGTGATCCAGCTTCTCATGGCCGAATTAACCTCATCAAGCTTCGATTCTAGGCATTCGTCCTCGGGGATGGTCGATTAGATCCTTTCGACCTCCCCTCACAACTCTGACATTTGTATTTTGCAGCTCATTTCGTTTCAGTTGTCTTCCTCCCCTGGTGCATCTGAGTCCTCCGTGACGGCGATGGCTACCCTCCTGGAGTTGATCTGCACAAATTAACTTCAGAATTGTGAAAACCTTAGTTAAAAGAGGAGGCTATTTTCTTAGGAAAACCAGTACATAGTTCGATGTGCAAAATATTCAAGATATCCCTTTTCAAATGTCTCCATGTTCAGCATTCTATGTATATACAAATATTAATTGCTACAACATTCAACAGATACAAACTATCAAAACTGTATATCTAAAACCATATAGAAAGCATATAATGGGCCAAAGTATCCATGTGCACCGAGCAAAAATAGAGAATCCTTGGGACCTCTTGTTCAGTATAGGTACATTCCCATCAATTCTATCCATCCATATGCACTCATATCATAAACAAATCCATTTTTATGGCTAGAAGGAAATGGCAGTGGAACACACTTACGAGCAACCTGAAACATTAAAAGCCCTAACGTTAAAACCATAAAATTTATTGGTCGAAACCCTAAAGGTCAAGAATGAAAGCCTTATAAGTCTTTGCAGAACCCAAATGGAGGTAACCACTAACTTGGTGGTGTTCTGCCTCCTCAGAGCCATTCCTCCAGCGGAGTTATGAGCGCCATGGAGCCAAACTAAAACTTTGAATAAAGATTCAAAGAAATAACCAGGTTTGAAAAAAATTGACATATCCATCAATCCTCGGAGCCTTTCCTCCAACGGAGTTACGAGCGCCATGGAGCCAAACTAAAACTTCGAATAAAGATTCGAAGAAACAACCAGGTTTAAAAAAATTCAACATATCCATCAAAATCAAGTATGTGAGAGGCGAGCATGGTGTTGCTTGTAACTTCTTGCTTCATTCATGACAGAAAATGCTGCCTGCAATTCCAAAGCAATTCCAATCAAAGGTACTTTGTAAGAAACAGGTTCTTCGACAACTCTTCCTAGCCAAGATGATGAGTTGCAACTGGACGAGTTCATTAACCATGCTAATGAAAGGGTAAGATGCATGCCCAACACGTACACCAACGCCCACACCTCAAAACTCGATTATGTCACATTCGAGAAAGATGGCAAGGATTTGGCATGTTCAATCAACGGCTGGAAACACTCCAATCGTCTAATGATTCATCAAACGGAGGGGAGAGATGACACAAGGGCAGGGAGGGGAATTCATTTCAGAGGGAACCCCTTACGGCATAATAATTCTCATTAGTCTCCAATTAATTAACAAAAAAAAATTCCAATTCAGAAGTAGTTTCTATGTTTATAAAATTACCTCTTTGTGTGTTTAAAATATTAACGTTAACACACTCCTACAATTATGGTATTTTTTAAGAGTTTATACTTTTAGTTACTCTATTAACTTTTACATATTTTACACTTCAACAATTAATTAATTATAATATGTAGTTTTTATTTTATTTGTATTCACACATTTACTTTTCTAAATTTAATATTTACATATTTTATATATTATTTATTAAATTTAATTAAATTAAATTATGTCAATTATTTAATATATTCGATATTATATAAAGTTATTATTAAATAGAAAATTAAAGTATATTAATTTATATATACATATTTCTTTTATTTATGAATTATTATACTTTTGAGAAACCCACATACTTATTCAATTAGCATACATTATAACCATTTAACATGTATATAAACTTATTATATTTTACCATTTTATAAGCACATAATTTATAACCTATATGAATCATTATTCACATATGTTTTTGAACAACCTATATACATATTCAATTAGCATATATTATAAACATTTAAGATGTATGAGCTATTTTGTAAGTGAAGTTGTGCAAAAAACACTATATAGTAATTTAAATATTCATTTTTAAAAAGATAAAATGTATCCATATTGTTAGCTATTAGTTTGCTACTTGGGGAACTAAACCAATAGCATAAGTTAAAAATTTTAAAGTTATGTATTTTATAGTATACCAAATTGTCTCTCAAAATGGATGTAAAACCAAAAACCAAAATAAACCATGATTTGACAAAGATGACAATGACTACATTATCATAGAATTTTTCTTGAATGATTTGGATCACTTCATCATTCAATTGGGGAGTCCACCAAAGTCAGTGGATGGAGCTCATTGCCACTGTTCAAGGAGAAGTCAAAGTTTGCCAATGTTTTTGTTAGAATGTAGACCTTCCTAAGTCTATCAACCTTTTCCATTAGTTTTTCCATGTAGATGGTCATTTCCTACTACGAATCTACTATGTTAATAAGAACTCTTCCCATGAGAAATTTAATATGCTATTAAATATTAATGGTTTGCATGTAAGAGGAGGTGCATGCTCTAGTAGAGTTTCTCACGCTAAGTATCCATTGCCTATTTAGAATAAACCTTCTATCTTCTTAGACTTTTTCTTCCACATCAAATATTAGTCTCTGGACCACTCCAAGGATAATTTCTTTGTCTTGGGTCATAGAATCTCAAGTTGTTGAGTGGGCTTTGGTTTAGCCAATAGAGGGGGAAGCAAGGTTAGGGGCAAGGGTGACTAAGTGGTGCTCTTCTACCTCCATGGTGAGAAGAGGAGAGGCAACATCTTGCCATGATCTAGGGACACCAAAGAGGGGATGAACTGAGTCTACGATCCTGGGGATGGAAGGTGAAATCAAAGATAGAGCTTAGATAGGCAGGAGAGGTGAAAGAGAGATAGTAGGTACTCTAGGAGGGGTGGCAAGGAGGGTGACTAAGAGGTTAAAGAATAATAACCCAACTTAACAATCAGTAGGGCACTCCTGAAAAAGAGACATTGGAGGTAGGGGATAAAATGAAGGGAAAAAAATCTCAAATTCAAGCCATAAAAAACACACCTAGAATTAGAAGTCCCAGATAGGGGATAAATATATAGAAGATGATACATCCACAACTCTTGTAGAACACTGGTAGAAACATGTCTACAAATAAAGGGTTGTACAGAACAAACATTACAATTACAATAAACGTGAGACTCCTTCATCAATTTTGCAACAAACTAGAGGTGGTATACCCTAGAGTGAGTATTTTCTAGCTAAAAAATATTGCAATCCTACATGCAACGACAATTTTATTGCAGTATTAACATTGAGTTTCCTTCCTTCCAACACTACAATATTTGAAAAATAACATGATTGTAAAATGCGAGGAGTGCCCACAAGAAATAGTGGCATGGAGCATAATAAATTGCAACGAGAGCTTCAACCTTCCCTTTGGTATCTCCATCACTCCATCCTCTGTCATGATATTCAATTTCTTCCCCATTAATCACCATAATCATTTCTTGAGTGCTCCTACATTCAGAATTTAGAACAAATTATCCTTCACCGGACTCCCATGCAGTGAAGGTAATCATTAAAATTCCTTCCCACGAACTAACCAAATTACCATATAGGTGTAGTTGTATGTTAGGCCATGCATAGTGCAATTTGATGGGATGACTACCACCCATATTAAATAGATTCCCATCATGTCAATACAAGGAGGTCACCCCACTAGATGTGTGCCCACATTGGGGAGCTCTGTCCATTTACATAATTTCTTTGCATATGTTTCTTAGTGCGTCAAGAAGAGGATGAAGCCAATTTTTTTTCCAGCATATCTTCTTTATAGTGCAAACCTTTGTTGGTTAGTTTTTCTTCCAACTTATTTCTAGTTATTTGTATATGTAATAGTATAGGGGCTACTATTACTTTTAAGAGGACTTTGATTCTAATTAAGCCTGCCATTAGTCTCTAATTATTAGAGACCTTGGGGGAATTAGATCCATTTTGTAGTTTTTTTATCATTAGAACAATAGTTTTAGAATCCCCTTTAATTACAATTTTTGATAATTAAGATGTTTGGCTATTATTGGGCCTTCCTATAGGGATGAGAGTTCTACCATATTATTAGTATCAGTTCCTAGATTTCCAACATAAATGTGAATAATGTGTCCATTATCATCTCTAAATATCCCTTCAAAACTAGCAAGGCCAAGATCACCCATAGAGGCCCCATCAAAGTTTAACTTTAAGAAGCTAGCAGGAGGTGGTTGCCACATTATAAATTTTAGGAGAAGTTTCCATGCTCTATTCACTATAGCACTTGTAAAAGGTCCAAAGTCCCATTCTTTAAGTGTTGAATGAATATTGGTTCTATTCCAGTTTGATTGTTTGAAAATTATGTCCAATCCATACCATATTTCTAATGCCAATCTATAATTGTTAGGTAGATGCTCAATTGTTTCTATGCTTTCCCAATAGAGGCTACATCTTGCTAAACTTTGAAAACCCTTATTTTGCAGATTTCCCAGGTTAATTTTTTTTTCATGAGAAGCCAAAGAATTGGGCCAAATTTTGGAGTCCCATAGCTTTTTCCATTTACTTTTGTTGGGGTTTCCTTTTCTACCAACTACTAATCTATAAGCCTCCTTTAAGATGAAAGATCCTTTAGGCCAATGCCCTTATGAGAGGATATCTTTCCCAGATTGGACTTTAATTCTTTTTTTTCCAATTATATTGTGATGGCTTCCTACGTTTATAATCTATATTCACAAGCCACTGTGTGCACTTCACCCACTACCATTGTAATGCCTCCCTCCCATATTTACCCAATTTCACTGGCCTGCCAGTGTAAACATGAGATAAAGAGTTACTATGATATGACTCGACCTCCAAGCTTTAGTTATGGAAGTGGGGCTGACAAACGGAACACATAGCAGCATCCTTCAGGGCTACAAGACAATCAAGGGGCTAAAGGACCACCCTAGGTGACCAAAACCTGAGCTCGGGCTACTTTTGTCACAACTTAACCCCCAATTGGATTCATGACAAGGCCTAGGTGCAATTATAGGCCTCCAATTGCATGCACACCACTGTCTCCATGCCACTATGACCCAACTTGCTTAGTTAAAAAGGTGCGGTCCCAAGATCTGAGCCACCTTTCTAGGCCAAGCTCTAGACCACTGTCCAAGATTTCTTGTAACTTCTAAGAAGGATAAATGACATAATGACAAGGATAAACATATAAACTTGAGTCAAAAACTTGACTTAGATAAATGAGAATATACTAGGAATTTCGTCAAACACATGGTAAACATTTAAGTTATAGGTCATGAATGCATATATGAGTTTCAATATTTGTTCTTTAGCTGTGAATCATCAAGAAGGCCTAATTCCCTCTCAAGTAGTTGTAGAAACATTTGTTAGCCCATGCATTCATTAACCATTCATTAAATTATCAAATCATGAACAAGAGCCATAACTAGAACATATTATATAACCATGCTTATAACCAACATATAATCATAATATTAACAATGAAAAAACAACCATCAAAGCCACATAGTAAAAAGTATAAATACTCATAGAGTACAATAAAAAATAGCTCTTATTAACTTATGTGAAAGGCAACAAAGTCAAGGACTTCCACATACCACATGACCATAGATTAAGTTGAACCAAATATTTCTTTCAGCCAATCACCCTTGTGTTATATTGCAAGCATGTATGTGGGATATCATGCGACAAACTGAGACATAAACAACCAAGGGAATCTAGAGGTTAAATCACTTCCACCCTCAAACTATCGTGATCTTGCCAAAACTAGTCAAGAGATCACAAAACCAAAACAATATTAGATACCTCAGAATTCCTTCACC
>APFE030622064.1:0-13215 GCA_000404065.3 Pinus taeda
AATATTCCCTTGGGTTTTTAGTATTATTCCCTTTGGTTTATAATATCAACCCCTTGAGTTTACTAATCTAAGGATTCTTATTCCTAGGGTTTAATATTATTTATAGGGTTTAAAATATTAATCCTTGGTTCTAATATAAATCGCCTCGGTTTATAAGATCAGCGAACCATGGTCCAATGTTGGATTTTGAAAAATATTGTCTCCATATGAAAATAAATCATGGTCAACCATGGTGCAACATTGCATTGTGAGCAAGATTGTCTTAATATAAAATTCAACCATGGTAAACCATGTTCATTCATGACAATTTTAGGGTTTAGAATATATTTATCTTTGGTTATTTATAAATTGGGTCTATAATATTCATCCATTGGGTACAATATTATTGCCTTAGGTTCATAGTACCTTGGGGTTTTAAAGTCCAAGGGATTGTATAGTCAACCATGGTCAACTATGTTTATTATAGGGTTTATAATATTTCTTTTAGATTTTATATAGCTTAGGTTTATAATATTAATCCCTTGTATTTAATAGCATTTTAGGGTTTATAATATTTATTCCTTATTTAATATTATTCGCTTTGGTTTATAATCCCTTGGGTTTTTAGTATTAATCCCTTTGGTTTATTATCCCCTTTAGTTTAGAATATCAATTGTTTGGTTTATTCCTAGGTTTTAATATTATTCATAGGGTTCATCATATCAATATGAAAATCAACCATGGTCGAATGTCGCATTGTGAGAAATATTATCTTAATAAGAAAATCAAGCATGCTAAGCCATGGTGAACACTGTTTATGCTAGTATTTATAATAATTATATTAGAGTTTATATACCTTTGGTTTATAATAGTTATCCCTTGGGTTTATAATCCTTTGGTTTCTAGTATTAATCCATTTCATTTATAATATCAATCCCTTGGGTTTATTAATTTAAGGGTTCTTATTCCTAGGGTTTAATATTACTCATAAGGTTATAATATTAATCCTTGGGTCTAATACATGTTTATTTTGGCATTTATATACCTTAGGTTTATAATACCAAAGGGATTAATATGTTGCATTATGAAAAATATTTATTGCGTATGAAAATCAATCTTGGTTAACCATGGTGTAACGTCACATTGTGAAAAAGTTTGTTTCAATACAAAAATGAACCATGGTCAACAATGGTCAACCATGATAATTCCAGGGTTTACAATATTTATCTTGGGGTTTATATACCTTGGGTTTATAACATTTTTCCTTGTGTCTAATCCATGTAAAATTTAGGGTTTATAATATTTCTTTTAGGGTTTATATAACTTAGGTTTATAATATTAATCCAATAGGTTAAATACTATTTCCTTCTGTTTATAATATCATTCCCTTGGGTTTTTTAATCTAAAGGTTTGTATTCTCTCGGTATAATATTATTCATAGGGTTTATAATATTAATCCTAGGGTTTAATATAAATCCCTTGGGTTTATAATCACGGTCAATGATGATAAACCATGGTCCAATGTCACATTGTCACAAAGATTGTCTCGATATGAAAATCAACCATGGTCAACCATGTTGATTTTGGGGTTTGTAATATATATATTAGACTTTATATAGCTTGGGTTTATAATATTTATCCCTTGGGTATAGTATTATTCCCTTGGGTTTATAATCCCTTGGGTATTTAATATTAATGCTTTTGGTTATTATTCCTTTTGGTTTATAATATCAATCCCCTGGGTTTATTAATATAAGGATTCTTATTGGTAGGGCTTAATATTATTAATAGGTTTTATAATATTAATCCTTGATTCTAATATAAATCCCCTTGGTTTATTAAAATGGTCAATCACGGTTCAATGTCACATTGTGACAAAGATTTTCTAAATATGAAAATCAACCGTGGTCCAATGTTGCACTGTGGCAAAGATTGTCTCCATATGAAAACCAATCATGGTCAACCATGGTGCAACATCGAATTGTGAGAAATATTCTCAATATGAAAATCAAACCTCCTCAACCATGTTCAACCATGATAATTCTAGGGCTAACAATATATTTATCTTTCTATATTTATAAATTAGATTTATAATATTCATCGATTGGGTGTAATATTATTGCCTTGGTTTCATAGTCCCTTAGGGTTTTAAAACCCAAGGGACTGTGTAGCCAAAGATAGTTAACCATGTTTGTTTTAGGGTTTATAATATTTATTTTAGATTTCATATACCTTAGGTTTATAACATTAAAACCAAAGGATTAATATTAACCCCTCGGACATAGTATTATTCGGATGGTTTTATAAAACTTTGGGCTTTTAGGATTTTTAATATTTATCCGTCATTTAATATTATTCCCTTGGGTTTATAATCCATTGGGTTTTTTGTATTAATTTCTTTGGTTTATAATATCAATCCATTGGGTTTATTAATCTAAAGGTTCTTATTCCTAGGGTTTAATATTATTTATAGGGTTTATAATATTAATTCTTGGGTCTAATGTAAATCCCCTTGGTTTGTAATGATGGTCAACGATGGTCCAACATCACATTGTGACAAATATTTTCTCAATATGAAAATCAACCATCATCCAACGTTGCATTATGACAAAGATTGACTACATATGAAAATGAGACATGGTCAACCTGGTGAAGTATTGCATTGTGATAAAGATTGTCTCAATATGAAAATCGATCATGGTTAACTCAACCATGATAATTATAGGGTTTATAATAGTTACCTTGGGGTTCATATACCTTGGGTTTATATATCTATTACTTTGTGTGTAATATTATTCCCTTGTGTTTATAGTCCGTTGGGTTTTTATTATTAATCCCTTGGGTTTATTATTCCTGTGGGTTTAAAATATCAAACCCTTGAGTTTATTAAACTAAGAGTTTATATTCCTAGAGTGTAATTTTTTTCATAGGGTTTATACTGTTAATCCTTGGGATTAATATAAATCCATTGTAACAATCATTAATATAAATAATAAAAAAAAACAGATTTTATATTCTTTAGTAAATAATAAAAATAATCATTAATTAAATGTTATTATTTAAAATTTATTAAATAATATAATAATAATTTAATTAATTGTTATTATTGTATAATAATGATAATTAATTAATTACTTAATTATTATTAAAATAACAACATTATTGTATTTTATTATCCAGAATAGATATTAAAAAACCCAAGAATTATATTTTTTAATAAGTAATAATATTCATCTATTGAATTATCAAATAATTAATTAATATTAATATAAATTGGATAATATTAATTAATTAATATTATCAATAATTAACTTAATGAACAATGAAAATCATAATATTAGATAAAAAATAATAAATATATTAATAATAAATAATAAATAATTTTAAATAATAATAAATAATTACTAATAACACTAATTAATTTATAAATGTCATTGAGTTTATAATACTATCAACCCTTAGGTTTTATTATTCTTTATGGTTTATAACATTAATATTTGTGTGGGTTTTTTGAATCCCTCGGGTTTAAAATATCAAGTTTTTAACATTGATTGCTTGGGTTTGTTTATAGCTTAGGCTTATAATATTTTTCCCTTGGGTTTACTAATTCATTGCGTTTATAATCTTAAACCCTTCGGCTTATAATATTAATAATTTATTGGGTTTATAACGGTAATAATCCCTTGCATTTATTAACCCTTTGAGTTTAAAATATTAATTCTTAGGGTTTGTTAATTCCTTAGCTTCTCAATATTTATCCCTTGGGTTGGTTGATCCCGTAGGTTTATAATATTTATCCCTTGGGTTCACTAAATTGTTGGGTTTATAATATTAATAATATCATGGGTTTATGAATCCCTTGGGTTTATAGTGTTATTAATCTGTTGGGTTTATTAAGCCTTTCAGTTTAAATATTAATTCCTTAGGCTTTTAATATTTATCACTTTGGTTTCTTCATCCCTTAGGTTTATAATATTTATCCCTTAGGTTTACTAAATTGTTGGGTTTATAACATTAATATTCCCATGGGTTTATTAATCCCTTGTGTTTAAAATGTTAATTGTTAGGGTTTATTAATCCCATGTGTTTTTAATATTGTTTGGGATTATTGATCCCTTAAGTTTATAATATTTTTCCCTTGGGTTTACTAATTCATGAGGTTTATAGTATAAACCTTTGGTTTTATTAGTGCTTTGGTTTATAATGTTTATCCCTTTGCTTTATTGATCCATTAGATTTATAATATTTATCCCATGGGTTTACTATTTTTTTAGGTTTATAATATTATACCATTGTATTTATTAGTCACTTTGGCTTTAGGATTTATAATATGAATCTCTCGGTTTATAAATTCATTGTGATTTTAACATTGATTGCTTGGGTTTGTTGATAGCTTAGGCTTATAATATTTTTCCCTTGTGTTTACTAATTCCTTAATTTTATAACATTAAACACTTTATTTTATATTATTAATAATTTATTGGGTTTATAATTTAATCCCTTGGGTTTATATTGTTAATAATATCTTGGGTTTATAATGTTAATAATCCTTTGGGTTTGTTAATTCCTTAGGTTTATAATATTTATCCCTCAAGTTTACTAAATTTTTGTGTTTATAATATTAATAATCCTATGGGTTTATTAATCTCTTGGGTTGAAAATGTTAATTGTTAGGGTTCATTTTTTTTGTGTGTAAATGAGTTGATATATTAGACCACAAAAATGTTACATATAGTTACAAAAATGGGCCTACCATTTTCAGAGGGAAAAGAGAAAATGTAGGCAAACCAAGCAAAAGACCACTTATATAAGCCCTGTAGTCAATCGTTGTTTAGATAGGAAACATACTGTGTAAGAACTAACACAAACTTAACCTGAGTCACACATAAACCGAAACATAAATGACAAACTACATAGGGTTGTGAAACAGAAAGAGAGCAAATGCTATCATAGAAGGCCACTTAAAAGCCCACGAAGCTTACATTCATCAGACATAGACAATAACAAAAGTAAAGGATAAGCAAGAACCATCAGTAGAAGACCACCCACCAGGAATCCTACTGGTCGATTTTGGTGACACCTTGAGAACTAGCAGCTCTCAAACCAGTGCAGTCATCTCCCTTGGGAACACTACAAGGCTTGTCGTGTCTGATGATGGTTCTTTTGGAATCATCTTCAGGGATTTGAATAAATACATTTAGCCCATGGCGCACGTATATCTTGAAGAGCTGAATAAACCCTCCCAAACTCTAAGCAATCATTTTAAGTTCTTCCGTGAGGGAGTTGATGGCAATCTCCAACTTGTCCAGCCATGCTGAATTACTGGCAGAAGTGAGGGAGTTCACGTAGTAAGCCTCCTTAAAAGTGGCACCTTGCATGCTCATGGCTTTTGTAAGCATCACTTTCATCTACCAAGCCACACTCTGCGTTCTCAAGAAGTAGGTAGCTTTGGTTACTAGGGTGCCGGGGTCCGATATCCAATCGACCTCCTCGTTGATGGCTTTACTGTTCATCCCTTCAATGGCTTTTTCCACCTCAATTTGGAGCTCTTCAATAATCTATTTTCGTTTTTTGGAGACGGAAGCTTCATAATCCTTCTGGGCTCTCTTTAAATCCTTGGCAGCTTTGGAGCTGTGGAGGTTGTGCTCAGCCATGGCAAGATTGCAAGTGTAGACAATTGAAATGTGAGTTCCTATACATGAAACCATAAACATAGTGCTAAAATTTGAGGAATACCATGAGTAGGTGAAATCTTTCCCGATTGGATTTGTATAAATAGTGAGAGACGCGGTGCGAGGGGCCGCGATCTTAACTCAAACTTCCACCTTTTCCATGCTTTTGACAGCTTGGATCCCCAATAGGTGACTGACGACATTCCTATTATTATGGTTAAGTGCGTTCGGATGACCATGCTTATCACTTAAGACAAGAGGCCATGCATACCCCAAATAGTAAAAGGTATGTTGATCTTCCATCTTTCCTGATGCGAGCCATAGGACAACCACTAGCGATGCCACCACCAGGCATTGAAGATTAGGGAATAAAAGTTAGGAGCAAACCACATTATTCATTGATGATCGGTACCTTGTACGCTATCCTCCTCTCCTGACACGCCTGTGAGGTCTTGCCTTGAGATTTAAAGGCCATTATTATGAAGATTAGCACATGTGAGGCTCTACCAAGAGGTGTCAATGTCATTATTTGGGTGGTTGACTACGTGGTTGGCTAGGCTATCCACCATTACATTCACACTACACCTGATTGCCTGCAGAACGACTCCATTATGAGCGGAGATATGTTTTGCAATGAGCGCAGTGACCATGGCGAGGTGCCAGTGCTTAGTAACCTTCTCAGAGTGTGAACCATTTTGCATTTTCCTCACAACATTAATGGCTAAGAGCGAGTCTCCTTCCACTATTGTTACCCCACTACCCAGGCAGATTAGGATTTGCAAACCTTGATCCAGAGCTGCAAATTATTCCTCGTTGTTGGTGGCTTCCCTTAGAGATTTGTTGTAGATATAAAGAATTTCACCTTTATCATTGTGTACGACACCTCCAAGGTCAACTAGGCTAGGGTTTCCTCGATAGGCTCCATCAAAGTATAATTTGTGGAACCCCGGGATACGAGGTTACTAGGACAACATAAAAGGAGTGGTCTGAGGTCTCCTCACCATAGAATTGAGACGAGTTGCACTACTCATACAAAATAGTTTCAAAATTCGACTGTCATCGGTGGAGAGCCTATTTGCCTGTTCTACTCTACTACTAGTAAGGGCAGTTTCTTGCATATTTTGCATGATGTTTGTTTTGATCGTCTCTAGCTACCTAGATTCCCTCTGAAAAATTCTTCTATTTCTTTCTTTCCATGTGGGTGAGACTATAAAACCAGGGCTTATCCTACACAGGATGACTATAGTGTCGTAGCTAGAATATTTGGTTCACAAGTTGGCTATGTTGTCTTGTATGGACTCTATGTTCCTGTTTGTCCGTCTGAAGATCTCCTCCATCCATACCCATAGTTTATTGGTCAATTCACAATTATTGAGGAGATGATTCATATGCTCCTCTTTTTTTCGTAGAGGGGACATCGAGATGGACCAATGAAGCCTTTTTTGCAAAGGTTCTCCCAAGTGACGATCTTACGATGCATTAGGAGCCATAAGAAAGCCTTTATCTTTGGCGAGATGATGGTATCCTAGACATTATTGTGCCAAATCACATTCTCTTCCATATCCCTATGTTCTAAGTAAAGTCTGGCTTCCTTTAGGTTGAAGGTGCCTCCAACAGTTTTGCTCCACTTAGTTGATCTTCATCCTAAGAGTAGCGGATCTTCCTCTTATCCAGAAAAGAGTGCAAGGATAAGGGAAGGTTGCCCATCACATCTACCTATGGGGGAGTATTATGGTGCCAGTGCCTCCATTGTTGGTCCACAATACTGTCAGTCCACTATTGGTTCACCCTAACTTTCCTGTTGCTCTAACCCATCGCTGCGGGAAAGATAATCAAGACTCTAAGCTTGAAGTTGTTGCTAAGCATCTTCTAGAGGAGGTCATGCTACCATTGCAGATTTCCCAGTAGTGACTTGTATGATGTTCCTGATTAGCCCATCCCAGTTTCCAAATGGGATCTGGTAGAAGGGCCAGTCTTCTAATGAGCATGAGGGCACCATTTTCAGCATGCCTAGCTTTCCATAGCCTGGCCCAGGGTGTATGTGTTCCTTGACCATATCAACAGAGCTTGGCACCACAGACTTTGTTTAGTGGTCTAGGTCTTGAAGCCCTAGAACACATAGGATCTTAGGTTTTCAATGTTTTTCCCATGCTACTAGAGCCCATTTATGTTTGTGAGCTTTCGAGACATAGAAGGTCTCGGAATGTTTCTAATAATTGGACAATACATTTGGAGCTAAATATAGAGAGCATATATTGAGGAATAGCTTGTAGGATAGCCAGCGAAGTTAAGGACCCTATTAGTTTAGTGATTACTTTGTTCTTCGAGGTTGGATAACAGTCTCTCCCAATGGAGCTCTTGCCAGGGTTTATCAATGAGAGGGATCTTGAGATAATTAGAGGGAAGGATTTGCCTTTTGAACCCAAGGATAGCAATAAGAATTTTCTAGATCGCTAAGTGAGTATTGAAAAAGAAAATGGAGGAATTATCCAAATTAAGGTCCATACCTATCACTTGACTAAAGAGATCAAGGATAGCTTTGAAACCTTGGGCTTCCTAAACCATTGGAGTTCCATGAAGCATGGTATCATCCACAAATTGTTGATGAGTAGTGGCTGGGCAAGGTGGAAGGTGTTAAAGGCCCTTGATATTGTTCCTTTCATTTGAAGTTTTAGTGATGAGACTGAGGCCTTCCATCAAAATGAAAAAAATAAAAGGGGAAATGGGATCCCCTTGGCGAATGCCTCTAGATGGAGCAAAGGGGAAGGTGGGAGCTCCATTGACCAAAATAGAAAAGTTAGGGGATTTGACTAAGGCTAGAATCTAGTTGATCTAGCATTTTGCAAACCCGAAAGCTTCCAGAATGGCTTCTAGATATTTCCAACTAACCTTGTCATAAGCTCTCAAGAGATCCAACTGAATGATCATACCTTCTTTTTTCTGGGATTGAAGAGTGTAAATCATTTAATGTGCTAGCAAGGCATTATCCATGATTTGTCTACCTCCCACGTAGCCAGATTGCTCCTCTGAGATTATCAAAGGGAGAATTGGCTTCAATATGTTGGCCATTACTTTGGAGATAATTTTATAAAGAACATTACATAGAGAAAATGGTTGAAATTTCGAAGGGGTGCAGGTTATATCCTCTTTGGAAATAAGAGCGATGAAGGTGGAATTGAAGTATTTGAAGATGGAGGAAGATTTCCGGGAATCTTCCACCACCTACCACACTTCCAACCGCACAATTTCCCAGCAAGCTTTGAAAAAAGCAATGGTGAAGACATCCGACCCTGGTGCCTCACCAATAGGCATCTCTTTCGCTACTTATTCCACCTCCTCCATGGTGATAGGGGGATCTAAGGATTTATTCTAATCTTCAGTAATTAACCTTGGGATGGAAGTCATGACTTCCCTGATAGCCTCTTCCCTATTAATGTCTGGTTTTGTTGCTATATGGCTAAAGTCACTAGTGAGGATGGAGGAAATATCCTGATGAGAGTGGAGGGGGTTCCTTGCTCATCCTTCAACCCGATGATTTTGTTGGTGCACGTGTAGCATATAGCTGAACAATTGAAGAACTTGGTGTTTTTCCCCTGCTTTGAGCCATTGTATGCGAGACTTTTCTCTCCATAATATTTCCTCCTTCTGGCATCTTTCATTCCATTTCTATATGAGGACTCTCTCAGTGCTAATGGAATCTTGAGTGATGTCCCCTTTGAGCCATTCTGTATGGATCTATGCCATATGTTCCTCCAAGGCCTGTTTGTATTTGAAAATAATCCTCAAGACCTCTTGGTTCTAAGATTGAAGCTGAGATTTGAGGTGCTTTAATCTGGCTTCGAGCCGATATATTTTGGTGCCTCTTCTATCCAGTAGCTCGTGCCACCAATGTTTGATTTTAGAAGTGAAATCCCGATGGCCCAACCAAAATTTCTCAAACCTAAAAGTTATATTTTTCGAAGTGCCAAGGATGGCTACATCCAAGGTTATGGGCCAATGATCAGAGCCTCCACAAGGAATAATTTCCGATTCCACAGTGACCCCTCAAGTAGGATGGCTTCTGCTATAAGAAAATGGTTAAGTCTGGAGGTGATCTACCTATCTCCTCCTCTTTTGTTATTCTAGGTGTATAACCCATTTTTGGGGAGGATATCAATGAGATTTGCTACTCTGATGAAGCTATTGAATGCCTCTACATCTCTATTCAGAGTTCTTACCCCTCCTTTCTTTTCTCCCAATGAGGTAATCATGTTAGAATCTCCTCCATAGATGGCTTTAGCAGTGGAGTGTCTACGTTGCATCTTGGAGAGGCAATATAGCATCAACATTTTATCCTCTTGTCTTTGGGGGTTGTAGATATTAGTGCACAGGTATGTGTTGGATTCCCCTATGATTTGCATTTCCAGGGAAATGTAAGATGTGGAAGCCTCTGCACTTATAAGATGGATGGAGTGGGGATTCTAGGAAGTAGTTAGGCTTCCCCCCATTCCATTTCCTTCCACTTCCATGTATTCCATTCTTTTTCCTAAATTTATGCTTATTCCTATCACTTTTTGGCTTGAACACTTGGTTTCTTGTAAGAAAATCACCTCAAGATTTTTCTTTTTGACTTTCTTCCTCTGAAGTGTTTTTTTTCTTTGGATGTTTAGCCCTTTAGCATTCCATGAAGGAATATTCATAATTAACAAGGTTTAAGAGGAGAATGTGAAATCCTCAAGTGCTTTCATCTTACCTGAGTTAAGGAGCATCTAACCTAGCTCATGGAGTGATTCATTGTTTGTTCTTCGGCCTCTCCTTTTCCTGTGTTTGGCATTGTGATTTCTTTGGTGTAAACCTTGGGCCTTGACACCCAGACCCTCTGTGGTGCCGAAGCCTCTTTTCTACCCTTTTAGTTCTGCATCTTGCCCTGTTAGGAAGAGAAAATTGACTCTATCTACTTCCTTCTCTAGGATATGTTCCCTTCCTTTCTGCTTCCATTGCTCCAGCATGGTATTGAGATCTATGCCTTCCCTCTCTAGTATGTCACTATGTTCCATATCCTCTATTCTTATTTCACTCGTTGTCATTTCCGCATCTCCTTCTAAGTCTTTTGCCAACTCAGGACCTTGTAAGATCTCATTTGTAAGATTTGGATTTGGATCTTGGGCTTCCTATGAAGGAACATCTGGATTTCTTATGTTAGGTCTGGTACTTAGGGAATTTTGGCTGAAACTTTTCTGGAGCCAAGAACTTCAATGGCATTGACAATTCCTTTGATGGAGGTGCCTGTTTTGGGTTGGTTTTTCCGATTGGCCCATTTTCTCCCATTTGGACAGGAAAAAACTTCGTTATCCTTGCTTGTGTTTTCCTTGGCTTTCTCGGTTGGCTTATTCATTGGGCATTCCCTAAATAGGTGTCGATGTTCATGGCACTTCCGACACTGAAAGGTGATTTGTTCATAACCTATGGCTTGAAAGAAGACTTCATCTCTAAATTCTAGCCACAGACCTTCATGTCATGCACTTGAAACATCCATTTCAACACATATTCTTGCACAAGAGGTGTACATTTTTTGCAGAGTGGCTTCTGAGGCTTGGACGAAGCTTCTCAATTTGTTTCCTATTTGTTCCAACGCAAATCCAAACACGTACATGTGTGAATGTTTCCTATTCTCATGCAAAGTTTGGTTTCGAGGGTCTCATATAGAGGCCTGTTCAGGCATAGAAATACGGTCCTCCATCAAAAATGTGATCCTTGTCTTCCAGGTTTGTAAAGACAACAGTGAAGAACCCTTTGGCCCCTAGTGTAACGTGACGTCTCCCTTAGGCTTCCATCATTTCTTGATCCAGAAACAAAGGGCTTTTTCCATAGGCCAAAAGCCCATGAACTTACAGATCACCGCATGTACTGACCTATGGTCTCTATAAGTTTGCATTTCGGGGTCGGTGATGACAACCCATAGACTCTCTATCGTTTTGGCTTGCAGCACCCCAGGTCCTCCTGTTTTCTTGTCATTGTGGTAGATCCCTCCAGATCTGGGCCATGCTAGGGCAAGGCCTCGGTTTCCACAGTGTTTTTATTTTTTCCTTCTGCTCCTTGTGGTTCTTGCTCGGGACTGGGGTTCCCATTGTCTTTTCCTTCCAGAATCTTGATTCCATTTGTTCGTTCTTGACATTGGGTTTCCTTGGTTTGCACACCAGCCTTTTTCTTCTTGCTTGGCTCATCTTTTCCTGAATTTCAGATCTAGAGATCTGCACCCCTTCGAGTGGGGCCTTTCCTTTATCCATCATTGCTTGCTTGTATGAAGGGGCCCCATTAGTCCCTGCATGCCTCATCTATTGGGCCAGGGCAAGCCCACGCCTTCGAAGCACTGCGAATAGGGAACTGCCCTCTACCAGAGTTTGTGACAGTATTCAGATTCCACACTGAAACTCTCGCTTTGAAGCTCCCTCACTCTATAAACCCATAAGTGATTATTAAATTGTTAGAGTTCATTAATCTAATTTGTTTTTAATATTGATTGGGTTTGTTGATCCCTTAGGTTTATAGTATTTATCCCTTGGGTTTACTAGTTCATTGGGTTTATAATATTAAACCTTTGGTTTTATTAGTCGCTTTGGTTTATAATGTTTATCCCCTGTATTTGATGATCCATTAGATTTATAATATTTATCCCTTGGGTTTGCTAATTCTTTGGGTGTATAATATTAAATGCTTGTATTTATTAGTCACTTTGGTTGGATTTATAATATTTATTTTAGGGTTTATATACCTTAGGTTTATAATATTAATCCCTTGTATTTAATAGTATTCCCTTGGGTTGATAAAATGTTCGGGTTTTAGGGTTTGTAATATTTATGTTAGGATTTATATATATTGGATTTATAATATTTATCCCATGTTTAATATTATTCCCTTTGGTTTATAATCCCTTTGGTTTTTAGTATTTATCCCTTTGGTTTATAATATATATCCCTTTGGTTTATTAATCTAAGGATTCTTATTCCTAGGGTTTAATATTATTCATAAGGTTTATAATATTAATTCTTGGGTCAAATACAAATCCCCTTGGTTTATAATCATGGTCAACCATGGTCCAACGTCACATTGTGACAAAGGTTTTCTAAATATGCAAATCAACTAACGTCCAACATCGCTTTATTATAAATACTAAATCCATATGAAAATCATTCATTGTCAACCATGGTGCAATATTGCATTGTGACAAAGATTGTTTGAATATGAAAATCAACCATGGTCAACCATGATGATTCTAGGGTTTCTAATATTTATCTTGATATAGGTTAGGTTTATAATAGTATTTCCTTAGGTGTAATAGTATTCCCTTGGGTGCAATATTATTCCCTTGTATTTTTAGTGTTAATCCCTTTGGTTTATTATTCGCGTGGGTTTATAGTATTAATCCCAGAGGTTTATTAATCTAAAGATAGGGTGTAATATTATTCATAAGGTTTATATATTAACCCTTGGGTTTAATATAAATCCCATTCGTTTAATTAATTAACAATAATTAATATAATTTTAAAACCATTATTTTATTTTTGTTTTTTAATAAATAATAAAA
>APFE030622097.1:0-21718 GCA_000404065.3 Pinus taeda
TTCACTGCTTGAACCTTTTTCTTCTTGATATGTCCTTCTATCTCTAGAGTTTGAGGAGTGGTAATTTCTTCCAATCCCTTACAAGATATGGTTGGATTCATTTCTTGATGCTCGATGTGATCTTTCACTTCTTGAACATTTTTCTTCTTGATATGTCCTTCTATCTTGATAGTTTGAGGAGTGGTAATTCCAGCCAATGCATTACAAGATATGGGTTGGATTCATTTCTTCTTTCTCAATGTGATCTTTCACTTCTTGCACCCTTTTTCTTCTTGATATGTCCTTCTATCTTGAGAGTTTGAGGAGTGGTAATTCTTGCCAATGCTTTACAAGATATGGTATGATTCATTTCTTCTTTCTCTGGGGTGGGGTCCTGGCATATATCCTCTTCTTTTGATGATTCTTGATCCTTTTCCTCCTCTTCATATTCTATGTAAAATAATTTCTTCTCAGCACACTTATGACCTTTAGTGCATTTGCTATCACAATTGTAACAAAGCCCTTTTTCTCTTTTTTCTTCCAATTGTTGTGGTGTAACCTTGTAGGTTGTGGAAGGCTAGGAGAAACAACACTTCCATCTTCATAGCTGTGAGGGGTAGAATTCATTGTTGCCATAATTTTACTTTCTAGTATGTCACAAAGCCCTTTTACTCTTTCCAATTGTTGTGGTGATGCTCTAAAGAAGGTGTTGCTCTTTGTATCCTCATAATGTGCTATCATTTCCTCCGTGAAAATTGACCACGTAACAAGTCTTTTACGAGAACAAAGCCCTTTATACCATAAAAATTGATCCGGTTCTAAATATGAAGATGCAATACATACCTTTTGTAATAGTGGTACACCATGTAGATCAAAATATTGCTCCATCTAACGTATCCAATTTACCGGATCCTTGCCATCAAACTTCTTCATCTTGCTTTTTTTTTATTTTAGGAGCTCAATCTTGAAATGACTGTAACTTTGTACTTTCAGATCTTTAAGCTCTGAAACTACGAACTATAGTAGTCCTATGTGTCCTCTTTCCAATGCCACCAGTCTAACCCCAATTAGATTCTCCAATGAAGAGTTATGCCAAATATCCCACAGTGACCTGATTATAGACTAATTCAGTAGAGCAAACTTGTACGACGTGCCACGTGTCACTGTTTCAACCTTTGACTCTGAAAAATATATAAATGAAAACTAAAGTCCGTCCTCTTTCTGTACCTTCTTACGAAATTTCAATCCGATGCTCAGAAAGAAAGTTATGACGATTTTCCCCAGGTCACCTGTTTTGAGTGTAATTCAGGAGTCTGCAAAAAGGCCCACTTCCTCAGATCATATCTCCGAAAATATCGAGCGAACAGATCTGTTTGGAGCAGCGAAACCCTAGAATCCAAAGCTCTGATACCAAATGTTATGAAACCAGCTCAGAAAAGATAGAAAAGATAGATCAACGCCTTAGAATTCAGCCTCTTCGAGGGGGCAACCTCCTTTACATTACATAAATGAACAATTCTTCGATGATACAAATGAAAAGCCCTCCTTTCTATATATAGGAGTCTAAGGGCTCACAATATAACCCAGCCGACCTAACAATAATAATATGAAGCCACAATGGTAACATTAGTGGGCTTATATGGGGTACAATAGTAACAATATGGGCACTATGTGGGTACATCAATATAATTAGTGGGTTGTACTAATAACAATAAGGGTTACGCTAGCAATATAGGGGCCTAACACTACTGCATCTACACAATCCAATTCAAATAAGAGCGATGCATAATAATATCAAGAACATATCAGTGCATGCATGAATCAAAATACTAGAACAACATTAGCAATAAAATAACCGCCATGCATGCATGATAAACATATAGACATGTGCAATAACCATATATATTTTCACAGCATTCTACATGTACCCCAAGGTCTAGTGTTGTAAACCTTTCGTTGATACCACGTTGTAACACTTACCCTGCATTGACCCACTTTAACCTACTCACTAGGGTGAACATGAGATGGGAGTTACTATGCATGACCTGATTTCCAAGATGCGCTTATGGAAAATGGGGTCCACATGTCTAGAACTGAGTACAAACACTTACTGACACGTGATCACAATATTATCAACGTAACTTAACCCAACACTATTTCCTTTCAGATTCATTTCCTTAAATTTAACACAACTTTCTATTTTTGGCAGTTTTTTAGGTCCTAAACTTTTGAGACCATTTTGAGGGCCTAAACAACATTCTCAAGGAAATTGGAGAGACCGGAAAAATGCCAAAATTTGTCTCATGATTTCTCCTTTTTACCTCCTTGTGGAGATCTTCAAAATGAGGTATTATTATCACCAAACGGAGATCGTATGCCAAATTTACAACCCCAGGAAGTTGGAGGTCCAAAATATTCATTTATATAAACACTTTGTAACTATGGTACATGTAAGTCATGAATGAATAGTTTGTTCATTGTTTTCATTCTTTCATCACATATTATGTAATGCATCCTCCCTCATTTAGCCATTTCACTGACCTATCAGCGTAAACATGAGTTGAGGGATACTATGACATGACTCAACCTCCTAAGTACAGTTAAGGAAGTGGAATAGACAAACATGAATCTTATTGACCTTACTCAGGCGCTACAGAACACCCAAGAGCCCAACAACCATTCCCATGCCCAAACCCTAAGCTAGAATGCTTTTTAAATGACTTGGGCTCCCAACCGCATGCATGACAAGGCCTCCATGTGGTTGAGGGCCTCCAACTGCATGCATAAGCCTACCGAGCAGCGGTTGCGACCTAAAATTTCTAGTTTAGAGGGTGCGGCCCCGGATTCTGATCCTAAATTCTAGGTCAGCCTCCAGACCACTACCTAGAACCCAATGAGACTTTTGAGAATGATAAATGACATCAAGACAAAACCATTCATACAAAACTTGATCAAATACTTGACCTGGCCAAGCCTAACCATGACAGTAATTTCTTCAAACATATTGATAACATGTAATATACAGGTCATGAATGCATATTTAAACATAGGAGTCTGATACTTATCTGAGAATCATCAAGAAAGCCTAATTCCCTCTCATAAGCTACAATAACATGTTATTTTTGTAGCATCAAATGTGTTCTCGCCATAAAATTTGGTGGAGAGGCTAGAATACATGACATATCCAAAACCCAGAAATTGTTTCTTGAAATTCCACCTAGAAGTGTCTCAATTAGATTATTATTCATTTTTTAAATATTTCCTAAGTCTAAACTTAGGGAATATGGTTAACTAATCAATATTAATTAAGATAAGGTGAGAATCATCTAGAAACGCACATGGATCAATCCATAAATGATTTAAACCATCGATTAGGATTTAATCTTGGACGTTTGAGTCCCAACAAGATGATATAAGAAGGGATCGATGTTGTGATGGAGAATACACCAGTGCAAATATGTAGTTTCCCAGGCAGTTCGATTTTCTCAGTGGCAGAGATTTAGCGGAGAAGATAGAACTAGAGCATGAGTAGCAGGTTGTAGAGGAGGTTAGAAGCATTCCAAGAGGAAATATTCCAATCCCAGAAAGAGGCAGTGAGAGGAAGGCTGAAATCCCTAGAGGTTTTGTGCAAGCACTGCACAGAGGGTGATGCAAAAGGTTCAGCGTGTGGCTAGGGAGGCAATTTCATTGGCAGGAATTAGTTGTGGGGTGAGAGAAAATTCTCACAATAACTTTGCCACTATTTTCCTCATATTATATTTCCATTAGAGTATCTAAATTATTGTACTAATAATTTCTTTTGAAGAATAATAATAAAACCCTCATCTATTGCACCGGTTTTCCCACATTAGTTTTTTCCGGGGACAATTGCCCAAAAATAACTATGTCAAAATTCTTATGTGTGTACTAGAATTTGTGAGTTTCCAGTATTTTATTTCCCGCGGTATTTTTATGGTGAAAATTATAGTTGTGATTTTATTCATTGTTTGTTGTAGCAAATAAACTACATAATTTAATTTATAGTTAGGATAATAATTTCCAGTTGCTGCAATACATGAAATTTCACATGGTATCAAAGCTAGTTTAGCATATTGGTAGCTCATATTGAAGAAGCAGAAATTTCGTTGTTCAGAGGGAGCAACAGTAGAAATTTCACAAAAGTTGCGCAAATTACCCAGCTAGTTAGTATGAATTGCTTGGGAAATTCAATTTTTAGTTGCAGGTGGGAGAAAAAGATTGATTTCCATATATTAATAATTCCAACAGGCAAAGGGAGCAACAGCTGAGTTATTTTCGAGACCAGATTATTGATATGTGGCACAGAGGGTTTTGCAGCAGTTTGCAGTAGCAGAATCAATGTCGAGGGGAAGAGGAATAACACACAGTATGGCCATGGATCAATTTGATATTCAAAAAGATTTAGATTTTTCTTCTAGATTGGAGGATGAATTTGTTTTCTTATCAGGCTCAGCTTCATACGGTGTCTGGTATATAGACAGTGGAGCATCATCTCATATGACAGGGGCTAGAGAATATTATTACGATGTGAAACAAAACAAAGTGTACTCCAGTAGGAAGAGGTATCATCGATTTTCAAAGGCAGTAAGGACCAAGAACTAATGCTAGAAATGTGTTGCATGTGCCAGGATTGGGTATGAACATGATTTCAGTATCCCAGTTACAGGATAAGGGATATGATATCCACTTCGTGGGGAAGAGAGTGTTTATTAAACACTCAAGTTGGAAGAAGTTAAGACAGATTGGAGTTTGGAGCAATATATTGTACAAGTTGCAGCTCGACTCTATAATGGCACTGATAAGAAGTGATTAGCAGTGGGAAGGATCTAAATAATTATGGCATGTAAGAATGGGATGTCTACACCATGGAGCACTCAAGATGCTCAATCAAATAGTAACAGGGGTTCCAAAACTTGGCACGTAACACGATGATGTGTGCAGAGGATGAATACTTGGAAAGTATGCTATGGAAACATTCCCAACAAGTGACAACAGAGCATATGGTGTGTTAGGACTTATGCATTGAAATATTTGTGGTCTAATGTACACTAGAGCTCCCAGTGATGTCAAATACTTCGTTACCTTTATTGATAACCATTCCAAGAAAACCTGGATCTACTTCTTGAAGACCAAAGATGAGGTCTTTGATCATTTTAAAGAATTTAAGGCTCTCGTGGAGAATGTGACAGGGAGGAAGATCAAGGTGATTCTCTCTCAAATAATGGTGGAAATATATTAATAAGGAATTCACAGATTTTTGTGAAAAGGAAGGCATCAGAAGAGAATAGACAGCCCCGTATAATCCACAACATAATGGGGCAGCAGAGCGGAAAAACATAACCATAGTTGGGGTTGGAAGTGCTATGTTATATGACCAGGACTTTCCCAAGTTTTTATGGGCAGAGGCATGTAACACGACAGTGTATATTTAGAATAGGGCTCCTCATAGAGCATTGGGGAAGAAAATGCCAAAAGGGGTCTTTAAAGGGAAGAAGCCATAAGTTAGTCACTTTAGGATATTTGGCAGCATTTCTTATTGCCACGTACCAAATGAAAAGAATGCCAAATTGGATCATATTGTAGAGAATGGGTTTCTCTTTGGGTATAGCAAAACCTATAACGCATACATGATCTACATTCCTGGCAATAGGAAGATTGTGGTGAGACAAGACGTGAATTTCATGGAGGACCAAGCTTAGGAGATCTCATGAGATGTTGTAGGTAGTCAAAATCAGTCAACAGAAGCTCCTTTGGTCTAGAAGCAGGGGTAGAAAGTGGGATAGAAGGATGGGGAGGTCTTCCTTAGGCAAGGAAGATATACTACAGATATTCTGAAGAGATTCAGAGTGTAGGATTTTAGACCCATGTCTACGCGCATGATCACCAACTGGAAGAAGATAGATGCATCAAATGAAAAGGATGTTGACCCCACCTTGTATAGACAACTTATTGGGTCTCTCATGTATCTGTTCAACACTAGGTTAGATATTTGCTTCACGGTCAATACTCTCATTCAGTTCATGGTATATCCGAAGAGGGAACATTGAGTAACAGCGAAGCATATTCTGAGGTATGTGCATGACATAGTCGAGTATGGGTTGAGATATAACCGAGCGAATGACGTTAGACTATGTGGGTTCACATATGCAGATTGGACAAGCAGTTCAGTAGACAGGAAAAGTACCTTCGGGTACTACTTCAGTGTTGGATCAGGGATGGTTTCATGGTGCAGTAGGAAGTAGAAGTCAGTAGCTCTGAGCTCTACAGAACTAGAATACATGGTAACAAACACAACTACATGTGAAGTTATATGGATTTAGAATTTGTTAGTAAATTTGTTAAGACAATGAATGGAGGAAACCAGAGTCTATTGTGATAATCAGAGTTGCATCAAGCTCTTTGAGAATCAAGATCTCTAAGAATCCAGTGTTTCATGACAAGTCGAAACACGTAGATATTCAGTGTCATTTCATCAGAGATTGTGTACAACATGGGGCGGTCTGGCTACAGTATGTTCCCACAGAAAAAAAGGTTGCAGACATACTCACAAAAGCTCTAGGGAGAGTTAAGTTCATCTATTTCAGAGAACATATGGGTATGGTGGAGAACCCGTTCCAGTGGGAGGGACAAATTTTCAAGTTTAGATGTTGCAGTTGCAGCAACAAAAGATGAGAGGGAGTTGCAGTGGAGATGTAGAGTTGGCAGCAGTATGGCAATGTCAGCAGTAGCACAGATGCAACATCATATTTGTGCAATATTTGGTGGGCAAGAGAAACCAGACATCAGGAACGTAACAAATACAATACACAGATAGAGTGTTATGGTAGAGTGTGTAGCACTAGAACACATTCATCGCTAGGAGGGAGTGTTAGTTTTTGTAGCATCAGATGTGTTCTAGCTACAAAATTTGGTGGAGAGGCTAGAATGACATCTCCAAAACTCAAAAATCGTTTCTACAAATTCAACATAGAAGTGTCTCAATTAGATTATTAGCCATTTTTTAAATATCTCCTAAGTCTAAACATGGGGAATATGGTTAATTAATCAGCATTAATTGAGATAAGGTTAGAATCATCTAGAAACTCACACAGATCGGTCGAGAAATGATCTAAGCCATTGATTAATATTTAATCTTGGTCGTTGGAGTCCCAACATGAAGATATAAGAAGGGATCAATGTAGTGATGGAGAATACATTAGTACAAATACTCAATTGCCTAACCAGTTCGATTTTCTCAATGGCAGAGATTCGGCAGAGAAGATAAAGCCAGAGGGGGAGTAGCAGGTGGTAGAGGAGGTTAGCAGCATTCCAAGAGGATATTTTCTAGTCTCGAGAGGAGGCAGTCAGAGGAAGGTCAAAATCCCCAGAGGTTCGACGCAAGCACTGTGCAGCGGGTGATGCAAAAGGTTCAACGTGTGGCTAGGGAGGCAATTTCAGTGGCAGAAATTAACTATGGGGTGAGAGAAAATTCTCACAATAATTTTTCCTGTATTTTTGTCAAATTAGATTTCCAGTAGAGCATCTAAATTATTGTACTCAGAATTTTTGTTGAAGAATAATAATAAAACTTTCATCTGTTGCACAGGTTTTCCTACATTGGGTTTTTCCGGGGATAATTGTCCAAAAATAAATGTGTCAAAATTCTTATGTGTGTGCTAGAATTTCTCAGTTTCCAGTATTTTATTTTCTGCATTGTTTTTATGGTGAAAATTGCAGTTGTGATTTTATTCACTGTTTGTCATAGCAAATAAACTACATGATTTAATTTACAGTTAGGAGGATAATTTCCAGTTGCTGCAATAGATGAAATTTCACATAACGTTTGTTAGTTCAAGTATTCGATAACCATTCATCAACTAATCAAAACATGTCAAGAGCCATAACTAGAACTTGTCATGAAACCATGATCATAACCAGCATATAACTAGATTAATTACCATGATAGAACAACCATCAAAGCCACATAATAACAAGTACAAGTACTCATGAAATACAAGAGGAAAATATCTCTTATTAACATATGCAAAATCTAACCAAGTTAAGGACTTCCACGTACTACCCAACCATAAATTGAGCTAAACCAAATCTTTCTTTCATCTAATCACCCTCGTGCCATAATATAAGCATGAATGTGGGACTCAAAAGAAAACAACCAGGGCTTCCTGGAGATTAAACCACCTCCACCCTCATGGTCCCAAAGTCCCACCAAAACAGGTCAAGAGATCACATAAGTAAACCAATACATAAAAAACTAGGGCTTCTCGAATATTAAACACCTCCACCCTCAGGCTTTACCACAATCTTGTCAAAACCGGTTAAGGGATTACTAGGCCCAAAAAAATCTTGGATGCCTTAGGATTTCTTCACCAATACCTTGAGGAATTTGCATGTCTCCACTCTCTAGATTTACCAAAATCCCACCAAAATTGGTTAAGGGATTTCTAAGCCCTATGGGAATTTCCCTAAGACCACCACACCCAATTCCAAAACCATCCAGCAATCCAAAGCTCAACCAAATAAAAGAACCCCATCGCACCATGGCTATCTAAAAATGGCAAGGCATGACTTAAACCACTGTCACACCTGCCAAAACCCATTCCAATAACAATAAGAGAACCAAATACACACATGCATGTACCATGCATTAACAAACCAGCTAGGAAATCATGTATGTAACATGTTACCTGCAAGTATTCATGTTGAAGTTGCTTGATCCAACTTTTATTTTCTTCTCCCTTTCTTTCTCTTACCTTCTTGTCCTTCCTTTCCTTTCTTTTCTCCAATGCTAGAGTGCTCCAAGAATGCTCCAAGTGTGCAATAGTGTGAGAGAATAGAGAGAGATTCAAGCTAGAACTGACAAAAGGGTAAACTGACAAAAGTTGTAAATTGATCCTCATAAGCCTTTTTATTATTGAGGCCTCTATTTTCTTCAATTTCCTTTATTTTCCTTCAATTTTCCTCTCATGCAAACTTGTGGCCTTCCATCTCCCTTTTCTCATATTATCCTTTATTTCCATAAATTAAATTGCCAATCAATACCTCTTTGCCTTTTCCAATTTCCTTAGCCATAATAAACCAAACGAACACCCACTAGGATGTTTTTCCCAAAATTCAACTTGGAATACATGTCCCATGACCTTGGTCTTATTTTTTCATTTATTAACTTTATTACATGAACTTTTAACCCAGGGTTGTTAAATATTCATCAAGAAGGCTTTCTTCCCTCTCGCACTAGCTACAATAAAACACATATTATCACATGCATTCATATAAATCAACCATGAACATCAAACCATGAATTAGATCTATATCAACAACACATCATATAATAATAAGTATACCACACATGTACCCGAGATTTAACCATAATGAAGCCATTACAAACTAGTCATATAAACAACAGTGAATTAGCTCTTATGCTTATTGATCATGAATAAAGAATAAAACATATTAACATATGAATAGTGCCAACCAAGTCAGGGACTTCCACGTACCACTGGACCATAGATTGGGCTAAACCAAATCTTTATTTTAACCAATCACCCCATTTCCATATTCCAAGCACGAATGGAGGATCACATGGGATAAACAAAACAAAAAAGTAACCACAGAATCCAAAGGTTAAACCACCTCCACCCTCAACCATAGTGATTTCACGTAAACCAATCGATAAATCAATAAAACCAAAACAAGCTTGGATGCCTCAGAATTTCTTCACCTTACCTAGAAGAATTTTCCTATCTCCGCCCACCTGCTAACAGCTTTCTAGAGAAAACCATCTCCACCCTCAACCCTTGGGGATTTCACTGAGACCAACTCAACAGGATCCAAAATTTATTGGCAATCCAAAGCTCAACCAAAGGGAACTCGCTACACCATGGATATCCAGTAAATGGAAAGGAAAGGTTGTACACCACTGTCAATCTCGAAAAATCCCATGCCAATGATAGAAAAATGACCAATAAACAAAATGCATGAACCATGCATTCAAATCCCAGCAAGAGAAACTTACATGCAACATGGTGCCTGCAAAATACTCATGTTGGTTTCTCTTTCTTTGTTTTATTTCTACCCTTGCTTACTGTTATCCAACTTTCCTCTCACACTCCCTTGCTCGTTCCTTGATTTCTTGTGTCTTCCTTGTGTCCAAGTGATCTCTCCCTTTCTCTACTCTTGCTCTTCTCCAGAAGCGCATCATCAATGAATGAGTGAATGAATGAATGTTCTCTCTCCTTTTTCCTTTCCTTTTTCTTCAATTTCCCTTACATCCATATTCTTGTCCCTTCATTTTCCTTTTCTCTTATTTTCCTTTATTTCTTTTATTAATTTCCATTTATTTCCTTTTTATTCTTTCCAATGCCAATTTCCATAGACAATAAATAAATTAACCACAATTGGATCCCATTGTAATGTTTTTCCCTTCATTCATCTTGGAATACGTGTCCTATGACCTTGGTTTTATCTTTTCCTTTCTCATTCATTTATTACATGGAACCTTAACCGAGGTTGTTACAATACACCTCTAATGATGCAGGGGGTGTTGGTCCTTTTAGCATTGGATGGTCGATGACCTTCTTGAGGCCCCTTAGTGTTAATTTTTCATAGGGCTACATGTTCTTTTCTTTGATAGTTTCATTTATTCATTAATACATTAAGTTCACCCCATATCATCATTGCATTATTCATATCTACACCATTATTCATCAACATATGCAATTATATATAAAGAAAAACATCAATATCATCAATGCAGCAGAACATAAAGGAACAACAAAAGAAAAGAACGTGCACACATAGAGACACCAGGATTGGTCCGAGATCAGGGAAAAACCCACTATGGGGAAAACCCTTGCAAATATTCTTCTTCTTAGATCATCATCAAAGGATTCAGCAAAAGAGAGCATAATGATCCATAACTTTATCTATGGAACAAAACAACTATGATATCCATGAGATAGATCTGATCATGCTTATAATCACAACCCTAAATCTGATAACTGTAATGTGTTTTCACTGACTGAAGTCAATTGCTGGATACTATTGAACATTGCTTCATATTGATAACTCATATTTAGGTCCTGGACATAGGGAGGAGGAGTTGTGCGAGCATCTATAGCAATCTTGGACGCTCCCTATGAACTATATGTCAGTGTCTATGGTATTTCAGACACTCCCTAGACCATTATGTGCATGTTTCCGGGGACCAACTCACCAGATCTACTCCAAACCCCCAAACGCTCTCTTCTAGTTACTGTGCATGCATCCGGGACAACCTGGAAGCTCTCAACACCACTCTATGCGAGCGTCCGAGGACCGACACCTCCAAATCTGCGTCTGAAACCCTGGATGCTCCCATAGGCTTCTGTGCCAGCGTCTAGGGTTCATTGGACGTTATCTTGACCAGTATGTGCTAGCGTCCAGGGACTAAAATGCCCAGTTCTGTGCCAGCATCCAGGAACCAGAAAACCCTAGATCAGTTTGAGCTTCATCCCTGATATTTCAAACCCTTGCGTGAAATTTCCTCTGACAGAATTGTGCAAACCAAGACAATAAAAGAAGAGTAGAAGGTTTGATTAAATGTATCCAAATGAGCTTGAGGTATCTTCTATTTATAGGCTTTCATGAGGGTCCACTTGGGTTTGAGGCCGACCTGTCCAATTTAACATGTGCTTAGGGCTGACCTAACCCAATATACATGAGTGAATAAATAAATTCAAAACCCAACTTTCCCTTGTCCAAATAAGGTGATATTTAGGTCGATTTTGGTCCTCTCGAAAATAGGAATCTAATGCAATCATCATCTCAGTCATATTAGCTGTCCAAGGTGGAATTTGACCGCAGTTGCAAAAATTAACACTCCCTCTCAACTAGAGAGAATTCCACCTGCTAATATTTGTCCATCAATCAATATGCCATTCTTGTATCTTCAAGTGTCATCACGTATCATTCCTGATAATCTTTGTCATGTAGTCATCATGCCATGACTACCTCAAGTATGTCATCATCATAAATCATCAATGTACATCTCGATCTATCCCCCGCTTATTCCTGCTTATCTCTTGATTGGTCCTACTCGTGTGCTGAACATTCTTGAATATAGAAGAAGAAGAATTTGTTACCGGAGGGGAGCTTAAGATACCACCCTCTATCCATAAAGTTTCTACTTGGAATCTCTGCCAGCGGGCTACTACCCGGAATATCACCAGCAATCGTCATCGGAGAGCATATCATCAAGGAGCACATCTCAACCTGTAACCACATCAAGGATCACATCTCAACCCAAAATCTCATAGGGGAGTTATACATCTACAACCCCATATAGAGAAATAGGATATCAAAACACACAAGGGAGCACATCTCGGCCCTGGGATCAAATCAGGGAGCTCAATCTCAACCTAGAATCGCATAGGGTTATCTCAACCCATCCTATTTCCTACTGATATTCCCATCGATGACCCTAAATAGTCATGTGGTATACACCTGCATCATAATCGACTTGGTTTGTACACCCAGAGTACACTCTCAACTCATTGGCTAAATGAGGACCGGTATTTCTAACAATCCTTGCTTATGGGTATGATGCCAACTGGGGTGTACTCTGCAAAGACCGGACAAGGGAGCAACATTCTACGATCCTATAAAGATACGGGAGCAGCATATTCAAACCTATGGGTAATAGATATGGGTCATACCCTATTATCTAGAGTTCCCTCAACCCCAAGAGCCCTCCATCTCAATTCCTAACCCTGGGAGCTCAAACAAGGAGGAGGAGTTGGCTTAGTGTCCTGAATCAACTTTTCTCTCATCATACTCAAATATAGTATCATCTTGTCTTAATAGCAGTTATTTCCTCTTCATACAAGACATCAAATCAAATATCATGTCAGAGCATAAATAATCATATAAATCACAAAAGGATACCATAATCATCCTCCCTCTCAAGGAGGTGCCAACCACAAGCCTAAACTTGTTTAAAACAACTGCACTATCTCAATATATGAGAGTATCTTGGTCCCAAATATAAATATGGGATTTTATGCCAATAATATCTCACTCTGTGTCACCATAATGTACCCATGTCATATCTAGATCATGCTCAGACATATCTCCAAGGGCTTCTTCATCCTTCCTCACAGCTAGCCATGCTAGCAACATCGTACTCATCCTCAATTGTATTATGGACCTCTCATCCAAGATATCATCACAGATCTCATATTAAAGTAGCATCCAAATGTGCTTAACAATAATATATATAAACAACAATACATCCATGCAGTCACATATCATAGGAGAAATATCTCAGCCTAAAAAATAGAATATCTCATGCATATATTTCAATGGATGCTTGGTGTTAACTCTATGTGAATGAAGCGGCTCACTCATGAATGTATTCAAGTTTTATGCACATCATATATATATACAAATGGATGTTCAAAATGGAACATCAATGCTTCAATCAATAGTCGAATTCCATGTCAAGTTCAACAACATATTTGAACTTCAAATTGGAGTATCCAACGATTTGCATTTTCATTATTAAAAAACATTTTCCAATGGATTTTCAATATAGAATTTATTTTTCCAAATTCCAGAAATCGATTCATGATGCCATGATACATAATTTAGAGCTTCAGAAGTTATCTCCCTCTTATTTAGATCATCATAGGCTCATCACTTGTCAAGAGTAGACCATCGGGATGTAAAACAAAAACCATAATCAAAATCAAAGTCATACCTTGGAACTCATCATCTTGACTTCATGAGATAGCTGTCAAATATAGACATATCTAGATCAGGAATCTTGCTTGATGCAATGCTCTTAAGCATAATGCCTTGCTAAGCCAACATAATCAGCCTTACATAAATTAATGTTGTACCATCACATCAACAAAGTGAGCTTATCAATGTTTAGAAGCCAGATCAAACTATTATCGAAGTCATCAATATCATAGTATCAATTCTTTCAACCAGGTGACAGGCAGAGCACATATCAAGTCTTGACTTCATCTATTATCATGACAACAAGTTGTCATCAACCATGCAATATCAATTTGAACTTTATCAAGTCATTCTCATAATCATAATACAAGTCATTTATGTCACTAGGTGCAAATGCATACACCAAGGATGAGTCATGCAGGTTCCATTTTCATGTTGAATCACAACTATCATTACCTCAACCATTATGCTAGGAACAAGGAGGTCAATACAAAACCATTTTTCTGAATACTCACATAAGTCATTATGCCCACATAGCATTGACATCAAGGTAAATCAACAATCGTCATATCAAATCATTAGACATCAAGTCAAGTCCAAATTTGCTATTGTAGAGAGATCTATAGTGAAATCATATCTCAATCATCAATTCAAAGTTATTGTCAAGCGTCCTGACAAAACATTATTCATCTATATCAATCAACCAAATCATGGCAACCTCTTGTAGCACAAACATAGTGAAATATCTACATGAATGTCTCGATCACCTACAAACACAATTTCAGTCCACATGTTCATTGTTATGAAAAACATTCAAGCTTTTCCTGCTTCCAGATCTTGTTATCTACAACATATCTGTGGAACTGACATCTTCCAGGTAACCATCTAATTTCATGTACAATACTTTATTTTTTATGTGATCAGCAATTTAACCCAACAACTTCATAAAATAGATTATAGTGGCAGAATATGTCAAAGGCACTGTTCGGAGTTTAGACAGCTTTAGAAAGCTTCAGATGATGGTAAACTACAATCAAACCCCTAGATTCTCCCTTCAGGTTAGCATGGGAATGTCTTTAGCTACCTAGACGCTCTCTAGGCCTTAGCATGCGTGCGTCGAGGGACAAGATCTCCCAGTTTTGTGACTATGTTCGGAGAAAAGAACCTAATTTCTTTACAAGCTTCAGATATGAGATTTTGCTACAAATCAATAAATTTAGATGAACATAAATCATTCTTCAATAGTACATAATTAAAATGGTAATAAGGGTAAGAATCTTGAGAAGAGATTCTCCATCTGACTAGGAATCTATGTCATCAACCTGTCTCTACTAGAGTCAAGCAACAGCAGATCTGTTAGATCATAAACATATATCTATCATGGCTATAAGCATCATGACATCAATATTTCATCAAAGGTTAGACTCAAAGCAGCAGATAGATGCAACATCATATCTCAAAGATTAGAAACACAATAGCACTTTCTATCAAGTAACTTCATCAAGTTAGGGCATCCAGTTTTCCCATATGCCATTAAGACATGACCACATGTAGTAAAAGATCTAGAATATGAATCTCACAGTTACATCTTTAACATCAAGGTTACCTTGCTTATCATGATCAATGAGATCAAGTTAGTTCATTCAATAAATCTTTACCAAAACAACAAGAGTGTCAATCTCTCTTTCCATATGCTTTCATCATGCTTATCACAAGCATTACCAGCAAACTCATATATAGGAGTCAACGAGATATCCTTCTATATAAAATCTATCATTACAGTATCAAGAGTATCATTTACTAGAGTCAAGGTGCTAGCCTTCTTTATAGGATCAATATGTCCAATGGATGGATGTTAGCCAAACATCAAGTGTATCAATGTATCAACATTATATAGCTTCATAGAATTTAAGAAGATCAAAATGTTCAACACCAGGTGCATCATTTCATCATAGGAAACATGGATCCAAGTCACTTTCACATGCATGTATGAGCCATCAAAGAAAGAGACATTCTCATCATACCTTAGGGCTTACCGAGCCATCCAATCTTACAGTTGAAATACAATATACCATGCATACCTGTGGTATTCAAATACCTATGCACCTTTTCATTAGACATAGGCTGCTTGAAGCACTTTGTCATCTTATAGTGCCTCTTAACCTTTTCCAGCTATGGCCATCCTTCCTGCATTTCAAATGATCCTCAATAAGGATCTATCTTATCAAGGAGGTTATAAACATCCATATAGTCAGATACATAGGCAGGAAGTATAATCAATAAACATAATCATCAAATCCATAATTCTAAAAAGTAAGAGGCATCATAATTCAAGAACTACTTATCTTCAATGAGAGGTGATCCTCTCCCTCTTGAACCAATCTTCAAGAGCCATCAATTTCCATTTTCCATATACCAATGTTGCCTTTAGATATCCAACTAGGTCTACTAGGGATTATCCCATCTAGGGGTTCATCAAATCTTCCACAAGTGCTTGAGTATCTTCACATTGACCTTACGAGGTTTCATATCTCATATCGTTTCCATAAACTAGGGTTTCTCTCAAACCATAGCCTTAACAGATTCCATCAAACCCTACTAATAAAGTTGCTTAGGGTTTTATTCAAACCCTATAATTATTTTATGTCTCTACCATCCACTTCTTGCTTCCATCAAAGGTGTCGTCATCGGGGTGATCTCCATGGATTTTCTTCAGCCTGGCTCTAATACCATGTTAGTTTTTCATAGGGCTACATATTCTTTGCTTTGATAGTTTCATTTCTTCATTAATACATTAAGTTCACCCCATATCATCATTACATTATTCAGATCTACACCATTATTCATCAGCATATGTAATTATAGAGAAAGAACATCATCATCATCATCATCAATGCAGTAGAACATAAAGGAACAACAGAAGAAAAGCATGCACACACATAGAGACACCAGGATTGGTCTGAGACCAAGGGAAAACCCACTATGGGGAAAACCCTTGCAAATCGTCTTCTTCTTAGATCGTCATCAAATGATTTAGCAAAAGAGAGCACAATGATCCATAACTTTATCTATGCAACAAAACAACTATGATATCCATGAAATAGATCTAATCATGCTTATAATCACAACCCTGATTCTGATGACTGTAATGTGTTGTCACTGACTAAAGCCAACTACTAAATATTGTTTTCACTGAGCTAAATATTGTTGAACACAACCGCATACTAATAACTCATATTTAGGTCTTGGACATAAGGAGGAGGACTTGTGCGAGCGTCTACAGTAATCATGAATGCTCTCTATGAACTGTATGCTAGCATCTATGGTAGCCCGGATGCTTCCTAGACCATTATGTGCGTGCACCTAGGACAAACTCACCATATCTTCTCCAAACCCCTAGGCGCTCTCTTCCAGTTATTACGTGTGCATCCGGGATAGCCTGGACACTCTCAGGACCACTCTATGTGAACATCTCAGGACCGACACCTCCAAATATGCCTTTGAAACCCTGGACACTCCCATAGGCTTTTGTGCCAGCATCTAGGGCTCTCTGGATGTTGTCTTCACCACTGTGTGCCAGCGTCTAGGGAATAAAATGCCTAGTTGTGTGCCAGTGCCTAGGAATCAGAAAAACCTAGATCAGTGTGAACTTCATCCCTGAGATTTCGGACCCTTTTGTGAACTTTCCTCTGATAGGCCTATGTGAACCAGGTAATAAGAGAAGAGAATAAGGCTTGATCAAATGTTTCCAAATGAGCTTGAGGTCTCTTCTATTTATATGCTTTCATGAAGGTCCATTTGGGGTTGAGTCTGACCTATCCAATTTAACATGTGCTTAGGGCCGATCTAACCCAATATACATGAGTGAATACATAAATTCAAAAAGCAACTTTCCCTTGTCCAAATAATGTGATATTTAGGTGGATTTTGGTCCTCTCAAAAATAGGAATCTAATGCAATAATAATCTTAGTCATTTGAGTTGTTTAAAACCCTAAACAATCTTGGATGCCTCGGAATTTCTTCACCATACCTAGAGGAATCTTTTTGTCTCCACCCACCTATTAAGAGCTCTAGAGAAAACCATATCCACCCTCAACCCATGGGGATTTTCCTGATACCAACTCAATAGGATCCAAAATCTACTGGCAATCCAAATCTCAACCAAAGGGAACCCACTACACCATCGCTATATAATAAATGGAAAGGAAAGGTTGTACACTATTGTCAATCCCAATAAATCCCATGCCAATGAAAACAAAATTACTAATAAACCAAATGCATGAACTATGCATTCAAATCCTAGCAAGAGAAACTTACATGCAGCCTGTTACCTACAAAATACTTATGTTGGTTTCTCTTTCTTTGATTGATTTCTACCCTTGCTTTCCGCTATACAACTTTCCTCTCACATTCCCTTGCTTGTTCCTTACTTGTGTCTTCCTTGCGTCTAAGAGCTCTCTCCCTTGCTCTACTCTTTCTCTTCTCCAAAAGTAATCATTAATAAATGAGTGAATGAATGAATGTTCTCTCTCCTTTTTCCTTTCCTTTTTCTTCAATTTCCCTTGCATCCATATTTTTGTCTCTTCATCTTCCTTTTCTCTTATTTTCCTTTATTTTTTGTATTAATTTCCATTTATTTCATTTTTCCTCTTGCCAATGCTAATTTCCATAGCCAATAAATAATTAACCATAAGTGGATCCCATTGTAATTTTTCTCCCTTCATTCAGCTTGGAATACATGTCCCATGACCTTGGTTTTATCTTTTCCTTTATAATTCTCATTTATTACATGGAACCTTAACCTGGGGTTGTTACAATACAACTCTAATGATGCAGGAGGATGTTTGTTCTTTTGGCATTGGATGGTCAATGACCTTCTTGAGGCCCCTTGGCTCATTTGTGGGGATTTTCATATGGTGAAAACTTAAGAAGACAAAATGGGATTCCTTCCTCTATGTATGTCAATAAGTGAGAAAGAAACCTAGTTAACTGACCCACCATGGGATTTTTTACCCTAACCACAATCAGGGAAAGACTTGTCTCAATTATGGTTTACTTGGACTAGCTTTCTTAAAAGCACTAAGAAAATCTATCAAATACTTGATAAGATCTACTCTCCAAGAAAGAATCCTTCTTCGAATCAAATGGGTGGCTCCTAACTTAGAAAAAATATTAATAATATTTAATGTGTCAAATTTGCATTTAATTAAATGCTTGATCTTGAAAATTTCTAAAAAAATTAATAATTGACTTTTATTTCCAACACCTAATTCAATATTCATATATAATTTAAAGTTAAAATGACACAAGAACGCTCTACATAGAATGTAGCATTGCGTGCATTTTCTTGAAAAATTACATATATATATAAATATATATATATTTGAATCACATTCTATACACCTCTGTATTCCCAACAATAATTTCACCTATATACATAAAAATAAAAACTAAAAATACCTTTTAAAGAGGAAACATCCATCGAATACATACATATTTTTAATCATTTGTTAATATTTAAGATACTTATTTTTCTCTATGATAAGTGACTGCACTGGTCAAAAGAAACAAATTTGTAAAAAAAAATTGAAAAAAAATATATATTGTTTGAAATCAAAAACAGAAAAAATACAAGTCACTAGATAGAGAATTCAATGATCATTCCACATGCACCCAGTCCACCACCTTTTATGGAAGAGATAAAGGGATTTCACCTATTTAATGTTGAAGCTCCCTAAAAACCTGCAAAAAGGGAATTTTTCTTCATTTTCAAGTCCTAGATGGAGGTATTTTTGAAATATATATATTTTTCTTAGTTTAAAAGGCTCAATTAAGGGCTTCAAAACTTAATTGAGTGCCTGCATAGGACACTTTTACACGCTTGGCTTGCCATTACGATTGATATTTGTGGATTCAACCATAATGTCAACATATTTAAAAACTTTTTAGTCAATGAAAATTCATTAAATTCAACCAAACTTGACTAAAGTCATCTAATTTGAGTGTAAAGATTCTAAGTAGATTTAATCATGTCCTTATTCAATATAATAGTAATATGTGTATGGTTTCGGTATCATGTTTTGTTTTTCCACTCATGCCAATGATTTTTTCTCATGTGAGCCATTGATGTTATTAGTCACGCTCTCCTTCAATATAATAGTAATATTATGTATGGTTTGGTATCATCTTTTGTTTTTTCCCATGTGAGCCATTATATGTTATTAGTATTAGGGTATCATATCCCAATGTGGGGATTTGTTCTACATTAATAAATATTCCATAGAAATACTAAAACAATAGGACACTTCAAGGAGATTGAGGTGTGATGGTAGATGAAGCATTCACCAACTCCACCCTCTTGGTTCAATTATGGTTTTTACAAAAAGGTTTCAGTATGGGTTTAGAGGGATGTATATCTTGAACTCCAATAAGAAAAAAGGAATGTGATTGGCCAAAAATAATAATAAATCTAGTATTCAATGAGCATTGAGTACAGGTACAAATTGCATTGTGATAAGAGATGATATGAGTGTGTGTTCTAACAATAAATTATGCACTCCATTCCAAGTAAATTATGCACTCCATTCCAAGTTTCGTCATCACTGTTAATGATAATGAAATTCTTGTGGGAGTTAATAGTATTACACGTGTTATCATTTGGCTTTACGTTTAAAGCTAGTTGTTACTATATCCACATACATATTAGTGATATTATTGTAATAGCCAATAATCAAAGTGATTCTTATTTAAATTCTAGTCTTTGAGAAAAATTGTGATTATCTAAGCTAACTTCAAAATATTGTAATTGAAGTTACCTTCAAATGAGTGATTATCCCTTCTATGTGAATAAAAAACATAGAACTATTACATATAATCATGTCACATGTACATAGATTATTATCCCTTCTATGTGAATAAAAAAAAATAGAACTATTATATATAATCATGTCACATGTACATAGATTAAGGTTAATGGGAGTGAAACTATAGCTTAACTTGTTTATAAGGAAAATTTATTAGTAAAAATACCATGTTACCATGTGGATTAGATAATTTAGTTAATAAGAGTGTTGAGGTTCTCCAAATAAACCTAAATGTCAAAAACTTTTAAATTTGATAAAACCATTCCACGTGAAGGTGAAATTTGAGTGTTAGTCACAGCTCACACATAATTCTAATTAATGATAATAATAAAAATTATATCAATAATAATCTAAAAAAATTTATAGTTTAATAATTATCATTGGGTGGGGACAACAAGTGTTGGACGGTCCTCATCAATCCAAAAGGAAATGTTGAAAGCAAGTATATATAGGTTTAACCATCACCATATATAATGAAGCAAAAGCACAAGTTGCTTATCAAGGCTTGCAAAGAGTAAAGGCACACAAGATTAAGCAAATAACAATCAATGGAAACTCATATATTATAGCATTAATTCTTCTCAAGCTTTCATATCCTAAATATGTCAAGTTAAGAGGTTTATTCATCAAATTATGGATCCAATTAAGCAATTTGAATCCATTTCATTTTTCTAGGTCTTATAGTTTCTTAATAGAAAAGTAAATATCCTAGCCAAACTTGGAGTGCAACTTTCTAAAGGAATGTTAAGCTTAAAAGGAGGGCTTCAATCCCCACATGCATCCCTTGAATTTGTTCATTATTGAGTACCATCAAATAGTCATGGACATGTGGACATAATTGAAGGGATGAGGGGACAAGACATTACAACTACCTCCTTTGTTTGTTGGGTACCTATAATACTAGTGATTCCCCCATTACTATTGTAGTTGTATCCCTTATTAATATTGTTTTGCCCATATTGTCCCCGTATTGTTATTATTGTGCCCCATAGAATCCCTCTATTGTTTTTTTGTGCCTTTATATTATTATTGTTAGGTCGGCTTGGTTATATTGTGACCCCTTAGACTCCTATATATAAAAAGGAGGTTTTGTCATTTGAATCATCCAAGAATTGTTCATTTGTGTAATGTAAAGGAG
>APFE030622097.1:24440-54273 GCA_000404065.3 Pinus taeda
ACATTATGAGGATACAAAAAGCAACACTTTTTTTAGCCAATTGATAAGTCTCAAACAAAAGGGTTCAATAATGGAGCACATTGAGGAGTTCCAAAAATTGAACATAAGGGTAAAAGATATTCCAGGGGAGCATAGGATTGATGTGTTCATAGGGTCTTTAAAGGATAATATCCAACATGATGTTCGCCTTTGGGAACCTGATTCATTAGAGAAGGCATTTAAGTTAGCAAGAAAAATGGAAAGCAAAATTATGGCAACCAAGAAGCATACCACTCACAACTATAAAGATGGAAGTGTTGTCCCTAGTCTTCCACAACCTATAAGGTTGACACCACAACAATCGGAAGAAAAAAGAGCAAAAGGGATTTGTTACAGTTGTGATAGCAAATACACTAAAGGTCATAAGTGTGCTGAGAAGAAATTATTCTACATAGATTGTGAAGAGGAGGGAGAAAAGGAATAAGAAATGTAAAAAGAAGAGGATATACTCCAGAAACATACCCTAGATAAAGAAGAAATGAATCCGACCATATCTTGTAATGCATTGGTTGGAATTACCACTCCTCAAACTATCAAGATAGAAGGACATATCAAGAAGAAAAAGGTAATAATGTTGATTGATTCAGGGAGTACCCATAATTTTATTCATTGTAAGATATCAAAAGAATTGAATTGCTTCCTATATCCAGCACCAGAGTGTCAACTAATGGTTGTAAGTGGAGGAACCATAAATTTCTCTGTAAAGTGCCATAATATCAAGTTATCCATGGGAGAACATGTATTGAATAGCCCAATGCTTTCCATTCCAATGGGAGGTGTTGATGTTGTACTAGCAGTCCAATGGCTACAATCCTTGGGTACAGTAGCTTTTAATTTTCAACAACTTTTCATGAAATTTTCTGCGGATGGAAAGAAAGTTGAATTAAGGGGTATTGCAGGGAAACTGGGAAAGATAATCAGCTCTAACGGTATGACAAAGCTTCTAAAAAAGGAACAATGAGGTGTAATTGCACAATTGTGTTCGCTAGATGTTTCCACATCGAAATCACCTATTTCTCCCAATCTCCAAAAAGTCTTAGACAATCATTCCAAGGTATTTGAGACTCCCAAGGTCTCCCACCTATTTGTGATCAAGATCATGCTATTCATTTGATTCTAGGAAGTGTTCCTCCAAACACCAGGCCGTACAGATATCCTTATGCCCAAAAGAGTGAAATTGAACGTATGGTTGTAGAAATGCTAGAGGCTGGTATAATTCAACCGAGTCAAAGTTCTTTCTCTGCTCCAATAGTATTGGTGCACAAGAAGGATGGATCATGGCGCATGTGTCCGGATTATAGGGAGCTCAACAAGCTCACTATTAAAGATAAGTTTCCCATTCCTGTCATTGATGAATTATTGGATGAATTGCATGGATCAATTTACTTCGCCAAGTTGGATCTTCATTCAAGATATCATCAAATCAGTATGAAGATTGAAGGAATTTCGAAAACAACATTTAGAACTCACGAGGGTCATTATGAATTTTTGGTCATGCCTTTTGGCCTTACCAATGCACCTTCTACATTTCAAGGTTTGATGAATTCCATTTTCAAACCATTCCTTAGAAAATTTGTGTTAGTATTTTTTGATGATATACTAATCTACAACAAGTCTTGGAAGGATCATGTTGAACATGTTGACAGGGTGTTACAACTATTGGAGGAGAAACAATTATATGCAAAAAGCTCAAAATGTTTCTTTGGAGTACAAGAGGTGGAATATCTGGGTCATATTATATCTCATGAAGGAGTTAAGGTAGACCCTAGCAAAATTAAAGCCATTAAGGAATGGAAAATCCCCACATCCATAAAGCATCTGCGAGGATTTCTCGGGTTGACAGGGTATTATCGCAAGTGTGTTAGAATTATGGGAGATAGCAGCACCTCTAACAACATTATTGAAGAAAGATGCATTTTCATGGACTCCGGAAGCAACAAAGGCCTTTGAACATCTTAAAGAGGCAATGTGCCAAGCACCGGTCTTAGCTACACCGGACTTCACAAAAACCTTTATTGTGGAATGTGATGCTTCAGGGAATGGAATTGGTGTTGTTTTAATGCAAGATGAAAGACCCATTGCTTTTGAAAGTCGTCCAATCAAGGGAAAGTTTTTACACAAAGCTATTATGAGAAGGAAATGTTGGCAATACTACATGCACTTAAGAAATGGTGACCCTACCTAATGAAAATACACTTCAAGGTAAAAACGGATCATGATAGCCTTAAATACTTTTTAGAACAAAGATTATCCTCTGAAGAGCAACAAAAGTGGGTCACAAAGATGTTGGGTTATGACTTTGAAATCATCTACAAAAAAGGGAAGCAAAATGTGGTGGCAGATGCACTCTCAAGAAAGGATGAGGATGTGGAAGCATTGTTGTGCGCCATTTCTATTATCCAACCAGATGGATAAACAAAGCAAGGGAGGAATGGAAGAATGACGAAGAAGTGGGCACTTATTCGAAAATTACAACAAGATTCCAGTACGTCTGATACATTTAGCTGGAAAAATGATTCGTTATGGTGCAAAGATCGCTTATACCTCTGTAAGAATTCCCAGCTAAAACAAAAGATTCTTATGGAATTGCACACTTCTCCCTTAGGAGGGCACTCAGGATTTTTAAAAACTTACCACAGGTTAAGAAGGAATTTTTTTGGGATGGCCTTAAATCAGATATTCAAAAGTTTGTGGCGGAATGTTTGGTTTGCCAACAAAATAAAGTTGAAACAATTAAGACCGGGTCTATTACAACCTTTATCCATTCCAAGCCAACGTTGGGAGGAGGTTTCAATGGATTTTATCACAGGTTTACCCAAGTCTGAGGGAAAGAGTGTCATCATGGTGGTAGTTGACGGACTTACCAAGTATGCACACTTTTGTGCATTATCACATCCATTTAAAGCCAGTACAGTTTCTACTGCATTTATGGAAACAATTCAAAAGCTACATGGAAACCCAAAGATTATTGTAAGTAACAGAGATCGCATTTTCACTGGAAATTTTTGGACAGAATTATTTTCTTGTCTTGGTACTCAGTTAGCTCATAGCTCATCTTATCATCCTCAATCTGATGGGCAAACTGAGATAGTAAACAAATGTTTGGAAGGATATCTTCGTTGCTTTGTATCTGATAAATAGACACAATGAGTCAAATGGTTGCCTCTGGCTGAATGGTGGTATAACACTTCTTTCCATACTGCAACAAAAATGACCCCATTTATGGCACTTTATGGATATCAGCCACCATCCATCACATCATATTTAAAAGAAACTTCTAAGGTTCAAGTAGTGGAACATCACATTGAGCATCAACAACAAGTTCTCCAACTCTTAAAGGATAACCTCGTGTTGGCGCATAATAGAATGAAACAACAGGCATATCAACATCACAGCGAAAGAAGTTTTGATGTAGGTGACTGGGTATTCCTAAGGCTACAACCATATAAACAAATGTCCCTCAAGCAAGCTAAGAAGGATAATAAATTATCACCAAAGTATTATGGTCTATACAAGGTGTTGCAAAAGATTGGTACTATGGCATACAAATTGGAGCTTCCTGCATCATCTCGAGTGCACCTAGTTCTCCATGTTTCATGTTTAAAGAAGTTTATAGGTGACAAGCTCCCAATTCAAACAATATTTCCAGAACTTGACGAGGAAGGAAAAATTATATTAGAACCGGAAGAAGTCACAGAAACAAGAACTCGACAACTACAAAATTGATCAATTTCGAAGTATCTTATCAAGTGGAAGAACTTATCCATTGAAGATTCCACATGGAAGGATGAGAATTTTATACAGAAGCATCCAGAACTACTCAAGCATTGAGGAAAACACTTTTTTGAAGGAAAGGGGCATGTTGGGTCCCTATAATACTAGTGATTACCCCATTACTATTGTAGTTGTATCCCTTATTAATATTGTTGTGCCCTCATTGTCCCCATATTGTTATTATTATGCCCCATAAAATCCCTCTATTGTTATTTTTGTGCCTTTATATTATTATTATTAGTTTGGCTTGGTTATATTGTGACCCCTTAGACTCCTATATATAGAAAGGAGGTTTTTTCATTTGAATCATCCAAGAATTGTTCATTTGTGTAATGTAAATGAAGTTGCCCCCCCGAAGAGGTTGAATTCTAAGGCGTTGATCTATCTTTTCTATCTTTTTGTGAGATGTTTTCATAACATTGTTTCTATTCATTTTTATTAACCTGGTGGTGAAGGAGTTGTTAGTCCAACGTAAAAGAGTATATCTTAATATAAGGAGGTGACTTGAGTTTATTGTATCTATCTCTGTGGGAACTCCTCACTCCAACATTAGCAGCGGCACAGTGCAATAATCAACCCAATGTAATGTGTGAATTGGTAGAGCTCCAATGGCATATGAAAAATTATGATAAGGGTTTAGTTGATGCTCACCATGATGTGGCCAAGGTGCCTCTATAGTGGAGTGATTAACATGCAAGTTGGGAAAATAACTTACATGTGGAAGCTCAGGAGTAAGCAAGACATGTGGTAGAGATGGTAGTATAACATTAGGTACTCAAATACATAGAAAGAGATATAGAATGATGCATGCATTCCTAAGATGTTAAAGAAGCTAAATTTGACCATTGCTAAGATCGATAATATAGGAAGATTCCTACATATTCCTATGGATGGTAGTCTGCATAACACCTCTCTAATAACATGTAAAACGTTCAAACTCTAGGAGGTCAAGCAGGACTTCAAGAAGTAACATCAATGGAGATGGGTTCAATAGCACACCGAAGCATGAAGAGGATCAAAGGTGACTTAGTTAAAGAATCCCAAGCTCATGAGGGGTCCTTTGTGAGTCAATTTTTTTATTTTTTGTCTTCCTAGGATATGCTATAATCTGTTTCTATTTTTGGGTCAATTTGTTTTGTAATACACTTACCATTCTTTTAATTTAGACACTTGATCATATAGTTAATAATTTTTGGGAACAAAACCTAAAAATTTTAATGCAAGATTTTTTTGTAGAAAAAAATTATAATTTTTATTTATAAGTAGAATATAATTACATTCAGTGGATGTTTTGGAATAATTCAAAATGGTTGTCCATAGTTGATCCCGCTTCCAAAGTGTAGATTCAAAACAAAATCAATATACTTTATTCCATAATAGCCCCATAATGGGCTACTATCCAGGTGTATTTTCCAAGAAATATAACCAAAAAAGTATGTATTAATAGAGCTCATCTTCGTATCCAACTAAAACTTGAATTTAAAAGTTTTCCACTAAGTATTAAGTTAGCACAACAAGTGTTCAGCTAGGGTTTGTAAGAAATATTCTAAGATTCGACATACTTTCTCAAGATTCTGACAAAACAAGGAGGAAGATTTGATCCCGCCTTCTCTATTGTTGTGGTAGTGATAGAGGTAAGATTATGGTAACCCAATTAGTTGGGGGTGGGATAGAAAACTCTATCATTGTAATAGGGGATAAGGATGACGTAGAGTAGAATAGTGAGGAAAAACATTATTAGGTAGTATAGATAATGCATACCCAAAATAGATAAAACACCAAGTATAAGATAAATTTGTCTAAACTTATTGAATATATTCGGTACATGTGGGATCATGCGGTCATATAAATTTAATGGGCAGCGGGCCCATAAAGTAGGCTCTAACTTAGTGGATCAACACTAAACAAAAAATAAAACTAACATGTGGATATGAAATTATGCTCAAAGGGTTTCTTCATTGTCACTTTTACATTCTAGAAGATCAAGAACATGTATTTGAGAATGCCCCATATTTTTTCAACTCAACTAGATTATATCTCTAGTTCCAAACTAAAATATTTAGCTTGTAAAAATGAAGAGTTCATAGAATCACCAATTTTAATTCATTTGTACTCCCCATCACAAGAGATTTGGGATGCAAAAATCCTATAAGAGATAGGCAATGCTCAGGGTTCCTTTATAAGGTCGAAATACTTCTTACATAAGTATTTGTGCTTATATGAATGTCTCTCAAATCCTCCCTTAATCCATCTATCTAATCTATAGGGACTAGGATTGGATCCAAACTATTGATTATGAGCACATTCCTTTCCTTTGTCATAAATTTCATTAACATGGCCATATTTTTAGGTATTTCCCATTAAATATTTCATTGTTCCGAGCAAATATCTTGGTAGACAAAGATGCAAAGGATTTTGAGAAAATAACTAGCAAACAAAACCCATGAAAATATCAATAACACAACAACACCCAAAATAAGTCAGAACTAGCAATAACTTTATTATCCACATATTCTGAAGGAAAAAAGGTCAGTGTAGAAGCTGTGAAATAAATTCAAACACATCAATCAATTATTAATGACCATGGAAAGGACCCTAAGTACCAACTCAAAAATTGGTAGTGATCATACCAAAATTGTAAAAGAAGGGGTTAAGGAGATAGAACTTAATAGAGAGGATATGGGAAAATCAGAATACATAGAAGGCAAGGAACTTAGGTAGCTTAATTTGTAGTAAATTTCAAAATCATGTGATTGGAAGGACCCCAACTCCATTCATGAACAATAGTTATAGTTGTTGAAAACTACACATATCAAAATTAAAGAAGCACGAGGAAATCAAAAGAAGGGTAAGAATATGGTTGCCTCATCCTTAGAAGTTAATGCCATGGCTCTTAAAGAGATTTCTAAAATTGCAAAGGAGGAGAGAAATTGAGGAAGGAGAAGCAATAAAAAAACTCTTCTAAGAGTTAGAAAAAATGCTACTGAATTAAGGGAGATTTACTCTCATGATTGATAAGTTCCCATCTACCACCCCAGCTATCAATGAATATTATCTTATGGAATATAAAGGGACTAAATGGAGAAAGAAAACACAAATTATTGCATACTAGAATTAGTAGGGGAAAACCATTTATATCAATGATTCAAGAAACTAGACACTCAAGTGAATTGATTTCAAAGATAACATCCACTAGTTGGAGAGGGGTTCAACCAATAGCAACAAATTCTCAAGGATAAATAGGAATATTAACAATAATGTGGAATCTGATAGAAATAATGGTCATAGACTTTTTCACGATGAAAATAATGCTCTCAACCAAATTTCAAATGGTAGGCCCGTTAGAATCAGGCTTCATCACAAATTTTTATCATCCTCAAGCACTAGAGAACAATCTAACATTCCTTCAATATTTACAAGAAATCTAAAATTTAATTGGGGTTCATCCTTGACTTAGAGGGGGTGACTTTAATATCCTCACATATTTGGCTTAAAAAAGGAGGAATAATAAGATTGGATCTAGATTTTGAGCACTCAAGGATGCAATTCAAGAAATGAACATGGTGGACTTGTACACTTTCAATAGAATGCATAATTGAAACAATTGGTGAGGAGGAGTTCATAAAGTGACCTCTCGACTCAATATATTTCTCATTTCCCAATCTCTCTTGGTGCTTGATATTCACATGGAAGCTTCAATTCTTTTGTGCTTTGGATCTTATAATTAGTTTATTAGCCTTGAGTTATGTGTGAAAGGCAATACAAAATATCAACCTTCCAAATTTGATGTACTCTAGTTAGAACGCCCTTCATTCCATGAAAATGTCATGAAATGGTGGCAAGAAGTAGAGGTTAATTAAGGCACACAAATGTTCATATTTCAACAACACCTCACGAATCTTAATTTTTTTCTAAATAAATGGAACAAAGAAAAATTCAAGAATATTTTCAAAGCAAAGAGGGAGTTAGAGGACAAAATGGGAGAGATCCAAAAATAGATGACCTTGGAGGAGTGGACCAGACACCTAATAGCAGAAGAAACAATGCTTCAAACCCAATTGGATGCTCAACATAAATAGGGAGAATTATTATGGAAGAAAAAATATAGAGTGCAATGGTTAAAACAAAGGGGAGAGAAATTCCAAGTTTTTTCACAAATTAATGATACATTATCACCACCATAATCAAATTTCTTAAATAAAGGATAAAGTAGGTAATAAATTAACAGATCATGTTGATATCGAGAGAGACCTAGTAAAATATTTGTATACTATACTAAAGCCCATAATCAAATAGAAAGAAAGTAATACGAAATATTACATGGTATATTCCTTGCCTTGTCACCCTATAGCAAAATTATTCCTTTTTATTCCCTTTTAAGAAAAACAAATTTGGAAGAAGTGAAGCAATCAATTATGTACATGATGAAAGGAAAATATTCAAGACTATATGGCTTCACCACAAGCTTATTCCTTGCATATTGGTCAATTATAAAACACAAAGTCTAGGAACTTGTGGAATATTTACATAAGTTCTCTAATGTTCTTCTGACACTTAATTCTACTTGTGTTTCCTTACTCCCAAGGAGGACAAAGCTAAAGAGTCCAACAAATTCAATCCCATTTCTCTTTATAAGTTATTTATAAAATCATTTTGAACCATCTTAAACCCATCCTACCTAGACTAATCTCCCCTGCATTGTCAACATATGGGGAAGGTTGACATATTCTATATAGAATAATCCCTGCCCATAAAATCATTCAATTGTTGAAAACATCCAAAAAAATAGGGATGTCTATCAAACTTTATATGGCTAAAAAATTTGATAAACTAAGTTGGAAGTATATGAAGGGCATTGTTTTGATCTTTAGTTTTTATGATTAGGGGACAAATTAGATTGTGTCCCTCATGTTATCGGTATTCTTTCCTATCCTTGTTAATGAACCACCTTTTGCAACTTTCTCTCCCTCTAGAGGTATCTATCAAATGGACCCTCTCTCCCCTTCCCCTTCTTTTTTATGGTTGACGTCCCCTGTCATTCCTTCTCAACAGCAGTTGAAGACAATTGAATTAAAGGTTTGTGACTTTATATAGATGATCTTGTTATGTGGCAACAACAATTCATAAAAAGGTACTATTCTCATGGGGACTCCAAAAATTTGAGAATACAACGCATTTAAGAAAAATCTCACTAATTTCATGGTTTATTTGAGTACCTCAATCAATTAGGGTTAGTCACAAATATTTTTCTTCAAAAATCCTCATATTTTTCAAATTAATGTTTCCATAATTCTAGGTTTTCATCGCAACTCCCTTCTATCTAAATATATATGCATCCAACTTGTTTAAAAATGCTCTCCATAATACTTCTTCAAAGGATCTACTCTCAAGATTAGAAAAGAAACAAGAAAGTTAGACCTTTTGTTCACTAACATGGAAGCCAGATTGATTCTTGTTAACTCCTTCCAAGCAATGCTTATATGCTTGTTTTCATCACTAGTAGCTCCCAAATTCATCATTAAAGTTGTTTTCAATCTAAAATGTTGCTTCCTTTAGGTTGGAGCACAAAGGAAACAAAGTAGGCCTTAGTCCCTTGGGATAAATTTTGTATTCCAAAAATGATTGGAGGCCTTGGCCTAAGTGACCCTGAAACACTTAGCTTAGTCATCGGAGCCAAACTTAGTGGAGATGTCTTCATAGTGGCTACATACTATGGGAAAAATGTGGAGACAATATGGATCAAACATAGTAAATCAAGATCCAAATGGAAGTAATCAATAATGGTTTTCATACATGGAATTTAGCTTGGAAAAATAGGCATCCCATCCATGATCACTATCTTTGGGAAATTAGGGATGGGAAAACTATTATATTCTAGGATGATGCCTGGTAGCAATTGCCAAAGTGGAAGGATAAGGCGGAGCTCCAAAAATTAAGTAACTTAATGCTAAATCAAAATAGAATTCAAAGTGCTCATTATTGGAATCACTTAACCCCAAACCCCTTAGGTTAACTTGCCTTCCTAAAGAATAATGGGGCCCTTTCGCAAAGCCTTTTGACTCAAAAGGATTTTGGAAAGAATTGACAAAGTGAAAAATAAAAATAGAATTCAAAGTGACCATTATTGGAATCCCTTAACCCCAAACCATTAAGGTGAACTTGACTTCCTAAATAACGTTGGGCCCCTTTCGTAAAACTTTTTGACTAGGAAGGGTTTTGGAAAGAATTAACAGAGCGAAAAATAAAAATCAACGGTGGATAAGAAAAATTAAGTTGGGGCTATCAAGTAGGGGGAGTTTATAATATCATGGAAGCTTAAATAGTGGCAACAAGGTACAAAAACTTCCCTAAACAAGAGATATGGCGTAATATATTAAGACAAAAACTATGGCCAAATGACCCCTTTTCTCTTTGGCCACTAGCTAGTGACAAAATACTAACATGGGATAATATGGTCTAGCAATGTTTCCCAGGATTATCCTACTTTTAGCTCTATCACATGGAGCAAGAAAATTATTGAGCATCTTCTTAAAACATGCATGTTTGCATCATCTTTATTGGACAAGATTCCAAAAATCTTCAAAAATGCACAAATGGACACTGACCAACTTTTTGCAAATTGGGTGAAGCATTAGGGAGACCTTGCTAATAATACCTTGGTCAAAATAGGACTAGCAGTGCAATGGCTAGGAAACTCTAATAATGACAACCCTTGATATCCATCCTAGTAGTGTCCCCTTGTACCAAGCACCTAAGGTACCGATTCATATCATCCCAAATAAATAGGAACCTACACCAATAGGTTTTATTAAGCTAAACTTTTATGGTGCCTCTAAGGACAAGCTTTGACCTATAGGCTTTGTATGAAAAATGAGAACTAACATAGATTTATGCAAGTTACCTAGGCGCTGACACTAACAATGCTACATAATTATATGCTCTAGAATTTGGTGCTTCACATTGTTGAAAGAGAAGGCTTCTCAAAATTAGTAGCAAAATACAATTCTCAATTCACCATCTAGATGTTAAAAATGATGCAACAACTCTAAAAAATAAGTAGGCTTTCTAATAATTAGATGTTGGAGGGTGGCTTAGAACGCATAAAGGACCTTATTCCCCATGTTTTAGTAGTTATCCCCTCCCATGTAGGAAGAACTACCAAAACATTTGTTGACAAGGTTTCTAATGAAGGAGTTACCCATTTACAAGAGATGTTGAACAACAAATGGGATCCCTCTAGTGAAATACCCCTACTAGAAAGTTGTATATGCCTTGCTATTATTGACCATTGTCCCCTATATGGGGTGGAAGGGAAGTGATTGAACCACAACGAAAGGTGAAGACATACTAACATGTCATCAAATCTTCCACGTAATGAAGGGCATGATGTGACAAATGGCTTATCCCTAGTTAATTCATTGCATGTGTTTCATAATGGTGAAGGGAGTGATATCTTAGGAGGTATCTACCATAATGCAAGGAAACTTATTATGCCATGATAGGTTTGGGAGGAACTAGTGCTTACCACTAGGGATGATTATTTAGGCAAAACTAGGGATGTGATTTTTTTTTTTATTAATTAGCTCCTCTTACCGATGCTTGTGTATTCCAATTGTTTGGTTACACATAGTTTCATGGTTTCTAGATTTGGCTTTGTGATGAGCCATAATTTTGACATCTTTTTGGTAGTCAACTACCCTTTCTAAACTATTAACATCGTATCAATTTTTCCTCCTATGTCACAAATAAATTCATTATCACAAAATCTACATGAAGGTAACAATGGTCCAACATTTTATCTCTTTTGTATCTTACATGATTCATTTATGGTATGTTAAGGTTTCTTGCATGGTTTGGAGTAGATAAGGGTACACTTGAAAGTTTGAATTCGATAAACATGGTTGACCTTATTTTTGAAGCATATCAACATATTCTAGGTCATCATAAGAGCTTATTATACCAAGCATATTCCAGGTCAGCAAATATTTTTTTGGGTTAAGGCATTCTAGGTTTATGCGTCGATGCATTCCCAATTCTACGTGAGATACCTGGGGACATGTTAGTTCTCATAGTATTAGACAGACCATCATCTAACTAATGAACGGTAGTGTAGTTAACCTAAGATTCCATTGTAACAACCTTTGAACACACAATCTAACACATTGTAGCTCCCAATGCCAAAATTTCCCTTTCCTCACAATGGTAGATATAAAGTATACAATGCTTTGACGAATTAAACTAGAATCAAATTGTTTTGTCTTAAGTATATTTGGTGTGCATGATCTAACTAGATATACCATCAATTTGTTAGTCTTTGGACTAAAAAACTATATCCCTTGAATTGGAGGGTTCTTATCACTCAAATCCTAGAGTAAGAAAATGCTTTGTTTCCATTTAAACATTAAGTCACCCTCCAAAGGACAAGTAATAAAGGAGTTCTTATATGATTATTGTTCTATAAAACTTCTTATTAAACTCTTGTTGTAACGGCTACAACCACCCTCCAAAATTTTGCCTACGCTTCATTTTTGGAGCCTCCCTTATAAATCACAGAAGCTCATATGCATTGATCCAGGTACTTGTGCTTCGATTGAGCCTTATTATTTTCATTTTGGCTTGTGTGTGCTCACTCGGTTTATTTTCTAACCCCCAAGATGATCTCTTGACTTGGTCTTTCAACAGTTTTTGGCTTGGCTTAGAGAGAAGCGCAATTCTTGAGGGCAACTGGCCTTGCTCTTGGGAATTACGCAGTCCTTACTACCAGTGAGCCTTGAGCTCAAGAAATGCGCAAAACTGGATGGAATCCAATCTTGAGTTGGGAAATTATGTAGACATGAGAGGCATCCCAGAGCCAATTACCCCAGAAATTGTGCATAACATTATGTGCTCAAAAATTGTGAAATGCATGAGCAAGAGAGTTACCCAGTTCTTCTCAAAACTGTGCAATCTCTCCAGGCAACGCATGGAAGTTTTTCTTGAAAAAAAAAAAAACAAAAAACAAAAAAAACAAAAACAAAAACAAAAACAGAAACAAAAAACATCCCTAAAAAATAGGGATGTAATTTTAGCAACCCAAAGGAGGCACTTGAGTTATTTTAGGAACTGCTTCCAAGTGTCAGTTTTTCCTTGATTTTGGCATGGATGTCATAAACTCTAACTTGACAAAATATATTTAATTAACGCTGCTATAGATCATTTTTACACTCAATATTGCAGCTATAGCATTCTCGAGGAGATCAAGGAACATTTGGTGCGATCGTCGTCGCTTTTCCAGGTGAGTTTTTCTTTTTTAGTCTTTTGTCGCTTTTTCTGTCGCTTTTTGTTGTTTAGCTTGTGAGAGTGTTGTTTCACTTGCTTCTTTGAATGAATGCTAGTGTTTTAAAAAAATTTAGATTTTAGAAGTGTTGTTTCAAGTTTTAGATTTCCTTTCCCAAGTGTCACATGTGTTTTCCCATTTTTGCACCAACAAACGTTGTTGTGGTGACTCTCTTCACATGCTTCATTTTCCTTCAATTTAATTGATTCCTGCACTTGTTTCACATGCATGCATCAATACTTAGTCAAATATGCACTCAAAATCACATCATCCTGCATATATGCTTAATTTTCACACTCCCCTTGGTCAGATCTAGGCTACCCTTGCCCATATCTCACACTTCACTGCATGCACTGTGAAATCTGGGAGCTCATGGCCTCTGCCTTGGTTTCTGGAATTACGCAGAGGTTGTTCTTGCCTTGCTCCAACTGTGCAGTTATAGGATCCAGCCTCCCATCTTGGCCTCCAAGATTACGCAATGCGCAGCCTCTCCTAGCCTTGGCCCAAAACTGAATTGTTTATTGTGTAGTTCCAGTCATCAAGCTTCCCGACTGACTTTTGGGACTGCGCAATGCACAGTTCTCACAGTTGGCCAATGACCTCTGTCAGCCAGAATTGCACAGTCTTTCCCATCGTGAGCCTGGTTTGCTGCTTGGTCTTGTCTTGAATTTTATTTAGTTTTTAAGCTAACATTTTCTTGCCATGAGTGTCCTGTTTGTCCCCCAGGTATAGTAGTTGTTGAGCATCTCTCTAGCAATTACAGTTAACATGGCATCCGAGAGAGTTGCATCAAAGGAAACCACCAAGAGTAGTACTCAGGAAGTATTTGAGCAAATATCAGTTGATCTACCAATTTATGCAGATACTCAGATGTTCATTGAGAAGGGTTCAACACTAACATGGTAGAAAATCAAAGGTACATTCACAGATAACTTCAAGGAATACTTAGAGGATCGGCAGGTTTATCTTCGTATCTAGCAGTCAATCTTATACAAGGTTGCATGTAGATACCATGTATTCCCATGTGCAGACAGTATTCGCTGGATTGTCTCACACATATTTGAACAGACAATGACATTTAGCAGTCCCAATGGGATAGAGCTTGCCACCTTCAAGGCAGAGAAATTTTAGCAGATATATCATTTACCCTAGTCGGTGAAGCGCATGGACGCATTTTTCTATGCCACCCATAACTTTGTGAACGCTGGAGATATCGTCAATTTCTGGTTTAAAGAGTCATCAAAGTTTAGACATACATCCAATCATGTTTACAAGACAAAGTCACTCAGCAAGGCTTATCAATTCTTGATCATCTTTTCCTGTAGAATATATGGTCAAGAGAAAACATAAATATTTCCTGAAGGTTGGGTAGTCATACTAGAATAGTTTATGAATGATGGGAAACCATTCAACTAGTCAAATTTTATGGCTCATCAGTTGAAGATCCATGTGACTAACTCTCGGAATCCGCCCAAGAATGAGCAAGCAAGGTTTTACATGTCTGCATACTTACTGGATGCAATTTGTGCCCAGCAGCAGTTCCCTTACATGAGTTGGACATGGACACCAAAAGAGTTTGTTGTAAACATCTATTGCAATTTTATGTCCAACTGTAGCTATTGAGGAGTGATGGAAAGGCTAACTCACCATTTCATCACCCTGTTGTAAAAGCTTATATTTGAGAAGGATCCCCCTTGCATGGCTCGAGAAGCAATGGAGGCAATAGTAAACATTGCAAATTGGTATGCCTCACCAGGTGGCACCTTCATCAGAGTGATTGGAAGAGAAAAGTCTCCACATGTTCTACCAAGGTATGCCACTGACAAGTTGATCATGCAAGAGGTCTCATATCATCTCTCCACAGGGTTATCAGCAGGACTGCATAGGATGAAGAAAGCTTCATGGCCCGCTCTTCCTTTACAAATCGGATTATATGAGATTAAGATTTTGAAGGATGCAGATGTCGAGGCTCAAGAGATAGTCAAATTTGAGTTCGGCACCAAGGACTTTAATCTATATAATCCCCGCAATATTTGTAAGAACCACTATGTGAGAGTGTACTTTCCATGGATCCACGGGGCATGTCATTGGCTAGAGGAGGATCCTTGGAGGTGTTGTTACAATGCCTCCAAACTCAATGAGTCGATCAATATAGAAACAACTTGGAAGGTTGCTCTACATAAAGTACCATCTCCAGAAGAAAAAACAACAACAAAAACAATAGGTAGCAATCCAGTGCAAGAAAAGGGAAAGAAGAAGATTGCTAAGAACCCAGAGGTAGAGCAAAGCTGCAAAATGAAGGTAGATCCTCACTTGGAGAAGGTAGCTTTGGAAGTGGAAGCAAAGAGGGAGCAGCGGATGAAGAGAGCAGAGCGAAGGAAGAGAGAAAAGTAAAGGTTGTAGGAAGAATAATTGAAGCTGCAGGAGACGGAGAAGAAGTTGAGGGAAGAACAGGAGTTAAGGAGGAGAGAAAGAGAAGAGAAGCAGAAATGGGAAGAAGAACACAGGAAAGGCGCAATGATAGAGCAAACAATGTCCATAAATGTTGATCGGTCCAAACAACTAGCAGCTGAGGAAGAGGGTGAACAGTTGTAGGATTGGGAGCTTGCTCAGCAAATTGAGCAACTAATCAAAGTGACAGACATGGAGTTGGAACAGGAGCCACAGAATGAAGACTCTGAGCTTATGTCGAGAGCACCAAAGGTCATCTCTCAATGTCCACCACCTACAGTGCTAGAACTAGTCCCAAACGAACAAGGAGATATTGTTCTCCTTAATGATGATTCGGTCATGGATGTGTACAATCGATCACTTGACGAGTTGTAGAAGAGGATTATATAGGCACAGAGGAAGCACTTTCTATATGACCATGCATCACCTGCATTCATCAAGGAAAGGGTGATACTATCAGACACTAGGAAACATCCAACCGCCCTTGCCAAAGCTAGCTTAGCCTATGCAAGAGCAACAAGCTCAAATGTTAATTACCTAATGGTCCAAAATGAACAACTAGCAAAGAGCTTGCAGGCTTCTAGGAAAGAGGTAGAACAACTTTGACCATCAACGTAGAATGTATTTTCCGCAATGGGGGAGATGAGGAAAGTGATACTCATTAACGTATCAACACTTGAGGGTACCATGAAAAGCTCTATGATGGATTTGTCACTTGCATAAAGTAGTTGTCCGTGTGGATGGCCTACAGCAGCGAAGCAAAGTGTTTTTTTAAATCTCAAGAACATACATGTTGTCATCACCCATGTACAAGAGTGGACAATGTGATACAAAGGGGCCCCACTTGACTTAGCCAAGAACATGAAGCCACAGGAAGAGCTGGAGAAAGAAAAGGTCCATATGTTGATCCAGAACTACGAGCAAATTGCCCCATTCATCAGTAGCATACAAGCCTCATATGCACGGTTGCACAATACTTTGGATGTAATGGTGAGAATGCACAGGATCCCATCAATCGGTTCCTCACCAATGCTAAACCCAAAAACCAAGTTCGGCTAGAGATCGATGAGTACATGGAGCCGCTAAGGGGAGAGGCCACCAGGGAAGACTTAGATATGAGGGCACATAATATGTAGAAGTACATTGGTGGTCCTATCATGGTCAACACCATGTTACACATGCTTCAGAATGATTTGGATACAGGTTCCAAGACCATATACCCAGATGTCATGGAGGCAAGAGTCCACTTTTAGAAATATACCATAAAACCATTTGGGAACACCATCACACAGTACCAAGCTTGGAATCAATATGTGACCGAGAAGAACCAAGTGGAGGTTGTTGAGTTGGTCTTTCCCAAAATTCGGAGTCATCATGTTTTTTCTTGTTAGGTTGTCTCTAGCCTATTTTGTTTCACATGGGTACATGTGGAAAATGTAATATTATTTGTAAATATGTTGTAAGTGAAATTCCAAGTGTCATTAGTGGAACGTGACATTTCATCATGTTATGTAATGAGTTACTTGTAAAGAAGTTGAAGATTCATGAGGGTAGTCAAAGAGTCACAAAGGGGAATGTCGAGGGTCACCCCACCCTTTGTTATAAATAGAACCTCATAACTCAGAGAAGGGGCTTTTGGGATCCAAGCTTTTGGCTAGGCTTAGGCTTAGAGAAGGCTTGGGAGTATTGTGAAGAGCCTTGGATTCTCCATAGCGTAGAGAAATTATACTTCTTTGGAGGAGTAGGTGTTCTTGACTGTAACGTTCCACTATTGGGGCTAGTGGTTATCAATGGTGTATGTATGGATGGAATTTTCACTTATAATAATAATAATATCAGACCCAACACGCTTTCGTGCTATGTTGTTAATGTAGTTGGACTATTCTAGTTGCTTTAGCAATGTATGTTATTTAACTTACGCAATTTCTTATGAACTACTTGGTATGCAATTGTACGAATCCTATTTAATGTGTGTTGTTGGATTAACTCATCACTTTAATTTGTGGACTATTCTGCATTTTATCTTGTGATGTCATTCCACTCGTGTGTTCCTTTCAAGATGCATAATATTACAGGCTTCTAAGGGGCGCACTTCCTTTTCCCCTTTGTGTGTTAGAACCTTCATGCATCACACTTGACTATCTGTAGGGTCACACACTTGCTCTAACCTAAAGTTATCATATTTACCTTTGCGTGCTACCACGGACAAGGCATTACAGTACCACCCACTGTTGGGACACCCACTCCAAACAGTTTGAGTTCTAGTTGGGACTTTATATCGGGATTATCCCATGAATGTTTGTGCGTCCAAATGTTGGAAATAATACTAAGAGGGGGGTGAATCAGTATTAGCAAATCAGTAACTTTTCATTTTCATATTCAAATTCATATACGCTACTTCAGTTAAGGGAACCCGCATGTATACGCAACTATGTTTAAGGAAACTAGTGTATATCTAGTAAAATTATAATTCAGTTAATCCATTATATGTTTACCTTTAATCAGTGCGTCAGAAATTCATTAACCATATAAACAGTAAACAAGTGCAGTAAAACAAAACAGATCATCACACATAAGAAGCACACATGAACACCACGATATAAGGTGGAAACCCAATGCGGGACAAAAACCACCTACTATTGCTTTCTTTAAGATAAGAAAAATGTGTTTACAATCTTGTATTGGCGTAGACTCATACTAGTATGCAGGCACCCACCTGCAGAAGGCTACAACCTTCTCTCGTTCTCCAGCTACTACTGGAAGGGAGCTACAACCCCCTGGCTCTTATACTAGCTGATATGTTTACTAGTACGTAGGCGTCGGCCTACAAAAGGCTACAACCTTCTCTTTTCTTCCAGGGACCACGTTTCATAAATTTTCAAAATGGATCCATCAATAGAAAACAATCACCACTGCAATACAACCATCAACTATATCTGAATCATCAATCTCTGAATCATCAATCTCTTAATCACCCAATACTGAATCACTGAAACCCTATCATCAAACACAGTCACTAGAACATAGAACAAAACCGAGAACTCTGCAACAACCATCAAAACCATCTACAAATTCATATATCATATTTCATTATGTATACGCTACTCTGACGAACCCAACCAGTGTGTATACGCGTTTTTACCAAAGCGAACCCGCATACAGATCTGCAAATACTAACTTATAACTTTGCAACTATTCCAGACATCAATCATACCTAGATCATAACATTTACAAAGGAAGCATGCGTCAATAATCCAGATCTAATCTATCCATGATCAAACAACGTAATGATAAAACATTCCAAGCCTTAAGATCCAAATCCATCGTTCATCATCATCCACATGGGTGCATCCTTGGTTCAGATCAAGCAAAGCATCACAAACCCATTAGCAACATATTGGATCTCACACTTCATCAGATATTCAATCCATACAGATCTTGCACACATTGGCCTAATGATCTTCTCCTCCTTATATAGGTTTATGCCTCTCTCAATACCATGGTCAAAAACCACGTAGAACCAATACCTTGGACCCAATACCTGGGGTCAATACCTCAGATCAAATACCATAGGCTAATACCAAAATACCATGGACCAAACACCACGGACCAAAACTTAGTTTTCCAACATGTACGCGCCTTTCCTTCTGTGAAAGTGTGTGTGTACGCTATACACTCCTTTTGGTCTGTTAACCCGCGTGTGTACATGCCTTTGTCACTTTGAACCTTCATATACCTCTCTCTGAACATTAATTCTTTTGCTCTTGACCTGTTGCACTATGATCTGTCATCTAGATGAGTTGCCATCAAGGACAACACCTGTATCATACATGTATCATAATTCCAACAATCTCCTCATTTGGACTTGATGGCAACAACCACACCAAGTCACTCTCCCCCTTTGACATCAAGGGCAAAGGGTGGACCAAGATATTCTCTCCCTTGATATACATTCTGTTGTCCATACTCCCCCTGAGTGCATGTTGAATCTAAAAAATATTTTTCAATGGAATAACATGACTCTACAACTCAACTAAGTGAGTATGACCTTCCTATCACCAATGACTCATCAATCTCCCTACCAAGTGGGGATATACCAAGTGTTTATACATGACTGAAATAGACATTATTACATCATCCTTCCCATGCAAAGTGCGGTTATAAATTAGGTCTTTTCATGACCTTTACATCAAATGATATACATGACTTTTATAATGAAGACCAGCAATCTAAACAAGACCATGATAGTCATTAACAACTATCGTACACCATATATGATCTGCACCATAAGCATCTGTCACCAACATCCAGACCTATAACCTGCAATCCATTCTTTTTGCCAACCAACAATAAGTAGCAAGATGCATCAATAAGCATCATCACCAAGGACTTCTAACCATAATGCCAACAATGCATTATTCGAAGCATACGCTCCCCTTGAACCTGTGCCAACCATTCACTGTTAGATCTGATCATTTATATATTAGTAAGAAGTATCAAAGCCTCATCATCATCAAGTTAGGATCAAAACCACTTCTAAAACAACATCTTATGAGTACCAAGACATTTCCACACATCATCAGCAGATTGTAACCATTATCAAACAGAGCAAATAATTGACTAAATCATATCAGACCCTTTTTCCTAAGTCTGTCCCACTACTTTTCCTCAAACCAACATATACGCGACTGTGCAGCTTCAAACTCACGTATACACGTGAATTATCTTTATTAAACTTGCATATGAGATTTAGAACACTGAGGTTCCACACCTTCAGCTCCCTCTGAGTTGTCATGTCTATATACTCCGCTATGCCACATCTTTCTGACTGTACTTCCTTTTTCTTCCATATCTTTGACTGTGATGATGTTTTCTCCTTTTGGTATGGTGCTCAAAATCTCCTCCTACATTCCTTTGCTATATGTCCAAGCTTGTTACATGCATAACATCTTACATGTTTCATATTCCTTCTATAGCAATCAATGGCTTTGTGACCAAACATATTGCAAGCAAAACAATACCCCTTAAAGTACCTGGAATGTGATGCTCTTTCTGTGTGACGGTCTTGAACCATTCTACTTCTGCATCTGGCTGCAATATGTCCAAAATTATGACATACATAACATTCAACATTATTCATCGAAGGAAATACTCTTCTATCACTTCCACAGTTAGGAGCAAAAGAATTTCTTTCCTTGGTTGTTGATGGGGTTGACCTCTCATTTCCTTGTTGAGCATTTCAGATTTTGCATTAGAGTTCCTTGCTTCACCTTGTGAGCTAGATTCACCCTCAGCATATTCATAAAAACCAAGACCAGTTTTGATAATAGGCAACCTTTGACTACTAAGAATAACATCCAAAATATTAGTATTGTCTTGAAATTGTAATAATTTATCTTTTTCTTCTAATTTACCTTTCAAGATATTTACCTCAACCTGATGTTGTTCTTCCTTTTCCAGATATTGCTTCTTCAATATTTCTTTAGACTTTCTTCCTTCTTCCACTTGTTGCCTTAGTTTGAGAATCTCATTTTCTTGCTCTTAATTCTGCTCCTGCAACATTTGACGTACTTTGAAGGCACACTCCAACTAAGCTTTTAAGCTGATAACTTCTTCCTTGAGGGCACACTCTGATGCTTCATTTGCTTGTTCATCTTCAATCTGAGGTAATTTAGAATCTGAACACTTACTTCCACCTGATGGCAAGATGTCGTTGTTCTTTTGAGTTTTCTTCTTCTTCTAACGTGCTTTCTTTCCCATTGTTGTACGGACCTCCTTCAAGCGATCAAGCTTCTATCAAAGGACCTGCTCTGATTCCAATTGTTGGAAATAATACTGAGAGGTTGGTGGGGGGGGGGGGGGTGGGGTGTGAATCAGTATTATCAAATCAGTAACTTTTCATTTCCATATTCAAATTCATATACGCTACTTCAGTTAACGGAACCCGCGTGTATACGCAACTGTGTTTAAGGAAACTAGCGTATATCCGGTAAACTTATGATTCAATTAATCCATTATATGTTGACCTTTAATTAGTGCATCAGAACTTCATTAACCATATAAATAGTAAATAGGTGCAGTAAAACAAAATAGATCATCACACATAAGAAGCACACATGAACACCATGATATAAGGTGGAAACCCAATGCAGGACAAAAACCACCGCTGTTGTTTTCTTTAAGATAAGAAAAAATTGTTTACAATCTTGTACTGGCGCAGACTCATACCAATACGCAGGCACCCACCTGCAGAAGGCTACAACCTTCTCTCATTCTCCAATTACTACTGGAAGGGAGCTACAACCCCCTAGCTCTTATACTAGTCGATATGTTTACTAGTACGTAGGCGCCGGCCTGCAGAAGGCTACGACCTTCTCTTTTCTTCCAGGGACCATGTTTCATAGATTTTTAGACTGGATCCATCAATACAAAACAACCACCACTGCAATACAACCATCAACTATATCTGCATCATCAATCTCTGAATCACCCAATACTGAATCACTGAAACCCTGTCATCAAACACAGTCACCAGAACATAGAACAAAACCCAGAACTCTGCAACAACCATCAGAACCATCTGCAAATTCAGTATCATATTTCATTATGTATACGCTACTCTGATGAACCCAACCAGTGTGTATACGCACTTTTACCAAAGCGAACCCACGTACAGATCTGCAAATACTAACTTATAACTTTGCAGCTATTCCAGACATCAATCATACCCAGATCATAACATTTACAAAGTAAACGTGTATCAATAATTCAAATCTAATCTATCCATGATCAAACCACATAATGATAAAAGATTCCAAGCCTTAAGATCTTGATCCATCGTTCATCATCATCCACATGTGTGCATCCTTGGTTCAGATCAAGCAAAGCATCACGAACCCATTAGCAGCATATTGAATCTCACACTTCATCAAATATTCAATCCATGCACATCTTGCACACATTGACCCAATGATCTTCTCCTCCTTATATAGGTTTATGCCTCTGTTAATACCATGGTCAAAAACCACGTAGAACCAATACCTTGGACCTAATACCTGGGGTCAATACCTCAGATCAAATACCATGGGTCAATACCAAAATACCATGGACCAAACACCACGGACCAAAACTTAGTTTTCCAACATGTACACGCCTTTCCTTCTATGAAAGTGTGTGTGTTCGCTATACACTCCTCTGTCATCTAGATGAGTTGCTATCAAGGACAACACCTGTATCATACATGTATCATAATGCCAACAATCTCCCCCTTTGGACTTGATGGCAACAACCACACCAAGCCACTCTCCCCCTTTGACATCAAGGGAAAAGGGTGGACCAAGATATTCTCTCCCTTGATATACATTCTACTGTCCATACTCCCCCTGAGTACATGTTGAATCTGCAAAAATATTTTTCAACAGAATAACACGACTCTACAACTCAACTAAGTGAGTATGACCTTCCTATCACCAATGACTCATCAATCTCCCAACCAAGGGGGGATATACCAAGTGTTTATACATGACTGAAATAGACATTATTACATCATCCTTCCCATGCAAAGTGGGGTTATAAATTAGGTCTTTTCATGACCTTTACATAAAATGATATACATGACTTTTATAATGAAGACCAGTAATCTAAACAAGACCGTGATAGTCATCAACAACTTGTTGGCATTTTGACACAAGTTTGGCACTATGGCACAGGTGTTGTCCTTGATGGCAACGTTCTCAGGTGGCAGATCACAGTTCAGGCAATCAGAATGGAAGAAAATAAGGTATACGCAGGTTCCTCTCAGCAAAGTCGCGTATACATGCGGTATCACCAATTAAAAAGCGCGTATGCGTATGCACGCACTTTCATGCAAAGAAAAGCGCGTACATGTGGGAAAAATTATGTTTGGTTCATGGTATTTAGTCTGACGTATTTGAACCTATGGTTTTGGTCCGTGGTATTGCATCCAAGGTGTTGAACCCAAGTATTGGGTTCCTGGTATTGGTTCTTAATGGTTTTGGACCATGGTTTGAGTAAGGCCTAGACTATAAAAGGAAGGAGATCATTTGGCAAGGGTATCGATTCAAGTATTGAATATCTGAAGAAGAGCAAGATCGGGAACACTGTGATTGGTTTATGGTGCATTGCTGAATCTGATCCAAGGAAGAACCTGATTGCTAAAAGATGGATAAGTTCTATTGATGAATCAAGACCTTAAGGCTTGAATGGTAGTATCATTATATGGTTTTTGATCTGTTATATTTGGCGCATGATTAGATCTCTAAATCTGATAAACTGGGTATAATTGATGTCTGAAACTTGAAAAGAAGAAAAATTGCCTTGTATATATCTGTACGCAGGTTCGGAGCGGCATAGACACGTATACATGCAGGTTTAGCAACTGAAGAAAGCGTATACGCTAGTTGACTTTGATACAGCTGCGTATGTACGCAAATTTATGCATAGTGAAGTAGCGTACGTCTCTTGAAATATGTTCTAGCTACTTCTGTGGAGTACTGCAGTGTTCTGGGTTCAGCATTGGTTTCTGGTTACTAGTATTACAACATTCTGACAAGAGTTTGATTTATTCTATATTGGGTTGTACAAAGGAGATTGATTGTTGCATATATACTTGATGTTTGATTAATGTTATTCATGGATCCAGTCTGAAAAGTGATGAAACGTGGTCCCTGGAAGAAAGAGAAGGTTGAATCCTTCTGCAGGTAGCAGCCTGCGTACTAGTACCACTGCTAGTACAAGAGCTAAAGGGGGTTGTAGTTCCCTTCTAGGAGAAGCTAGAGAACGAGAGAGAAGGTTGTAGCCCTCTGGAGGTTGTAGCCTGCGTACTGGTAAAGGACTGCACCAGTACAGAATCTTTGTAAAAAGAAGTTTCTAATTAAAAGAAGATAGAGAAATATTGCAGCAGGTGGTTTTCACACACATTAGGTTTCCACCTTATATCTTGTGTTCTTATGTGTGACTGTCTGCACTATTTTTCTATTCCTGGTTGATGTCTATATGGTTCTGACTCACTGATTTAAGATTAACACCTGAAGAATAATTAAATTACAATTCTGTGAGTTATACGTTGCTTTCCTTAACTGAAGTTGCATATATACGCTGGTTTCTCTAACTAAAGTAGTGCATACAAATCTGTGGTTGAATTGGAAAATAGTTGACTTGATAATACTGATTCACCCCCCCTCTCAGTATTATTTCCAACAATTGGTATCAGAGCAAGTCCTTCAGGAAAAGCTTGATTGCTTGAAGGAAGATCTATCATCATGAGCTACTACGAAAAGGAAGCATCTACCAGGCCACCAATTTTTGATGGGAGCAACTTCATCTATTGGAAGGTAAGAATCACTGCCTATCTTCAATCTCTTGGTACAGAAGTTTGGGATATTGTGGAAACAGGATACACATTTCCATCAGCAACTCCTACAGATGCAGCTGGTAAGAAACAGTATGAAACAAATGCAAAAGTTGTTAATACTCTATTAGGAATTCTATCTCAATCAAAATTCGTCAAGGTTATGCAGCGCAAAAGAAATATGGGACAAGATCGTTCTGAGCTATGAAGGAGATGAACAGGTAAAACGAGCAAAACTACAAACTCTTAGAATTCAATATGAAAGTCTCAAAATGCATAATGATGAAAGTGTGGCTAGTTATTTCCTACGTATAGATGAGATTGTAAATTGTATGAAAAACTTGGGTGAAGAAATAAAAGAAGTTATTGTGGTTGAAAAGGTTCTAAGATCTTTGTCTCCCAAGTTTGACTCAAAAGTTTCTTCCATAGAAGAAAAGCAAAATCTACAGAACCTTACCATGTCGCAGCTGCACGGAATTCTAACTGCTTACGAAATGAGAAAAGGAGGACCATCAGAGAGGAGAGAAGCTGCATTCAAGGCTTCAGGAAAAGGAGATTACTATGAGTCAAGACATATGTCAGAAGAAGAGGAAGAATCAAATTTTGTCAAGAACCTTCAACAGGGAACTGGAAGCTTCAGAGGTAAGCTGCCTTTCAAATGCTTTGCTTGTGGAAGAGTCGGTCATTATGCTGCAAAATGTCCTCATAAAGATAAACTGGACAAAGGTAAGGAACCTGTTAGATGGAACATAAAACAAAATGTAAATAAGAAGAGCTATTACGCACATGAAGATAGTGATGGATTTTCAAATAGTGATGAAGATGAACAAGGTAATGATAATAGACTTTTGATGGATTTTGAAGATGATGATTTCTTGGATGCTATAAATGAAGAAGGACTTTATGAAGAAATATCTAAACTGAAGGTGTGTTTAGAGGAAAATAATATGATTATAGATACTCTAACATTCCAACTTACTGAAAAAGATAAACACAATGAAGAGTTAGAATGTGAAATTGTGGGACTTAGAAAAGAAATTGAGAAAACAAAAGCCCTTAATCTCATATTTGCTAAAGGATCTGAAACTTTAGATGAGATTATCAAAGTGCAGCGTTCACCTCTAATCAAGACAGGTCTCGGATATTTTGAAGAAGCATCTCAAGCTCAGAAGCAAGCGCAGAAGCCATCCACCTCCAAAAGTTATCTTGATGCAGCAAGGAGAAGTGAACAAGTTGACAATCGACAGCAAAAGCATAATGCAAATTACCAAGTAAATTGGGGGCAATCTATTTCAAGGATGAACAGAAGCTTCAATCGACCACAAGTAAATCATTCTAGCCCAAGAATGGATGTCAATGGAAACTACAGTCATATGGTTGGTAGATTTGATAATCGCAGGAATTTCTTCAATGGCCAATGTTTCTCTTGTCATAACTTTGGTCATAAAGCTACTCAATGTGTTGCCTATAAGACCATCATGACTAGGGAAGCTCAAAAACAAAGGAGTATGACAGGAATCATGCAAAGAACCTACAATAACTTCTCTGCTCTTGAAAATGAAATAGAATATTCTATCTGTAACAATTTCGGTCATGAAGACTCTGAATGCAGAAGCAGGTTTTGGAAAACAAAGGAGCCAGCTTCACTGAGTTCCAAAACATGGAAAAAGAAAGAACCACAACCAGAAAGATGTGGGATAGCCTTATATGCGGAAGGATAAGAAAATCAATGGTACATTGACAGTGGATGCTCATAACATATGACAGGTGATAAAGAAAAACTTCAGTCATATACTGCCTTAGAAAGGGAAAAGAAGCTCTCATTTGGAAATGACACCCCTGCATTCATAAAAGGTAAAGGTTCTGCTCAGTTGAAAAAGAAAGTCAAAGCTGGAAATGTTATGTATGTTGATGGCTTAAAGCATAATCTATAAAGTGTTTGTCAAATGTGCGATCAAGGAACTAAGGTAATATTTAGATCAAATGGATGTATTGTTCGTGAGCTTGACACAGGAAAAACAGTGATCAAAGGCACAAGAACTCCAAATAATTTATACATATTCAAAGAAGGGGAACAACAATGTTATCTAAGCAAGAATGATGAACACTGGCTATGGCACAAAAGATTGGGGCATCTTAGCTTCTCCCAGATAAGGAAACCATGCAAATATCAGGCGGTTCGTGATCTCCCTGACATCAGAATTCCAAACAATACAATATGCAAATCATGTCAATTTGGTAAGCAAACCAGAACTAATTTTCTTGAAAAGGAAGGATCAGCTAGCAGGCCACTTGAACTTGTTCACACCGATATATGTGGTCCAACTAGGAAGAGGTCACCTCGAGGAGAAGAGTACTTCATATTGTTCATTGATGACTTTTCAAGGATGTGTTGGATAGGAATCATGAAGTATAAAGATGAAGCCTTTGAAAAGTTCAAGTCATTCAAAGCTTTGGTTGAAAATGAATCAGATCGCAGAATCAAATGTCTCAGATCCGATCGAGGGGAATTTACCTCAGATGAATTCTTCAATTTTTGTGAAGAACATCGAATAAGAAGGGAATTCTCAGCTGCAAGGACTCCTTAGCAAAATGGAGTAGTGGAAAGGATGAACATAACGGTTCAACAAATGGCTCGTGCTATGCTTGATGAGCCTGGAACTCCTGCAACCTTTTGGGGTGAAGCTGCATTTGTCGTTGTTACTATCCTCAACAAGAAAAACGTCCGGATAAATAGCACTCAGATTCCTCATGAACTTTGGTATGGTAAGACTCCCATGGTAAAATACTTCAAAAATTTTGGAAGCAAATGCTACATTAAAAGGACTGATGAAAATCTTGGCAAGTTTGAACCTAGAGAAGATAAAGGCATTTTACTTTGCTACTCTCCCCACAGCAAGGCTTACAAATGTTACAATAAAAGGCTTGGAAAAATTCTTGAAATCATTGATGTAGTGGTTGATGAAGAAGGAAGCACTCCTAGACAAGTAAAATCTAAAGAATTCGAAGATGACAAAGACTATCCGTCAACATCAAATCAAATTCATGACGAGGAAGAAACCCATGAGGCACCAGAAGAACATATAAGGATTGAAGAGAAGAATCCATCCAGATACGTTCAGAAGAATCATCCGGAATCTCAAATTTTGGGGCAGAAAGAGGCAGGTGTACAAACAAGAAGAACCATTTCAGAAGCTTCAAGCTATCTAGCATTGTTCTCCTCCACTGAAACGCAAAATGTAAGAGAGGCTTACAAAGATGAATGTTGGGTCAAGGCCATGGACGAAGAACTCGAGCAGATTGAAAAGAATAACACTTGGGATTTGGTTCCTAGACCAAAAGATAAGAATGTCATAGGGACAAAATGGATTTTCAAAAATAAGCTAAATGAAAATGGAGATTTGGTGAGAAACAAGGCAAGACTTGTGTGTAAAGGGTATGCGCAACAAGAAGGCATAGACTTTGAAGAAACTTTTGCACCAGTTGCCAGACTTGAGGCTATAAGAATGTTCCTTGCTCTCTATAGCTTTCAGAAGTTCAAAGTATTTCAGATGGACGTAAAATCTGCCTTTCTGAATGGAGACTTGGATGAAGAAGTATACATTGAGCAACCAGATGGGTTTATCCTTGGAAATGATCCAAAACTTGTATGCTGACTCAAAAGTGCTCTCTATGGTCTTAAATAGGCCCCAAGGGCTTGGTACTATCGGTTGGATAAGTATCTCCATCAACAAGGTTTTGTAAAAGGATCAACAGATAGCAATCTATATGTAAAAATTGACAATGATAAGTTGCTAATACTTGTTGTATATGTTGATGATATCTTTTTTGGTAGCAATGAGGAAGACATGAGTCAAAACTTTGCCTTGGTGATGCAAAAAGAATTTGAAATGTCCCTACTTGGTGAGCTCACATATTTTCTTGGTTTGCAAGTCCAACAAAACAAAGATGGCATTTTTCTATCACAAACCAAGTATCTCAAGTAGATCTTGAAGAAATATGGGATGGAGGATTCGAAGCCAGTATGTACCCCTATGGTAACAGGATGCAGTCTCAGTGCAAATGATGAATCAGCAGCAGTTCATCAACCAACCTATAGATCCATGATTGGTATTCTACTCTATCTAACAGGTACCCGACCAGACATTATGCATGCAGTGGGAATAGTTGGAAGGTTTCAGGCAAACCCAAAAGAAACTCATCTTCAAGCAGTAAAGAGAATTTCAGTATCTTTCAAGGAACTCAAAAACTATGGACCTATGGTATCCTAGAGTACAAGATCTCACACTTCATTGCATTATAACGATGTAGATTGGGTAGGAAGCGTCGATGACAGAAAAAAGCACTAGTGGTGGTGTATTCTTTATGGGGCCTAGATTAGTATCTTGGTTCAGCAAGAAACAGAGTTCAATTGCTCTATCTACAGCTGAAGCAGAATATTTAGCTGCTGCATCTTGCTACACACAACTCCTTTGGATGATGCAAACATTGCAAGACATGCAAATTACTTGTACTCCAGCTATCTCTATATTTTGTGATAATACAAGTGCAATCAGTATTCAAAGAATCCTGTCATGCATTCAAAGACTAAGCACATACCTATCAAGTATCATTTTCTCTGGGAATAAGTGCTTGAACAAAAGGTTAAATTGGAGTATGTTCCCTCTAAGGAACAAGTTGTTGATATACTCACCAAACCACTACCTAGGGAGACATTTGAATACCTCAGGCAGAAGCTAGGGGTAGTTGATGCATCATCTTGCTGCTGAATCTTGTCTGGTTCAGAGAAAATTGGTTGTACGTGAGTTTCATGAGAAGGATCCGCGTACATATGCCTGTTTCTGTGGGTACAGTCGCATATATGTTGGTTTGAAGACAAGCAG
>APFE030622101.1:0-24864 GCA_000404065.3 Pinus taeda
ACATCGAATTCAAGTTTGTATGATTGGTTAATATTTTCTTTATCTGGATAAGTTAATACAATTCTAGCTCCTGCTCCTTCCTTTGAGCAAGAACCATCAAAGTACAATTTCCAAATATTAGTTTCAATGGTTTTAGGTTGATCAACAATGCCTTCAATAGTAAGTTGAGTATTTTGTGAATTATTAGCTGATAATTCAAAACACCCAAAGTCTTGGTCAACAACATAAATAAGATGATTCCTAGCTTGATCAGATTTACAAACAGCAATCATAAATCTAATTTCTTTGTATAACCTAAGATGCTCACCCGCATATACTGGAATAGTGGCATAGGACATATCCATTTGTAGGCTTCCTCCTAATTTAGGACAACATGATCTTGATAACAACATGCCAAATTTGGAAGGAATGTCAGTGACTACAATGTCTAAAACCACGCTTTTGACAGGGACCTGAGCTAAGGTAACCACCAATTCTTTAATAAGTCCAAGACAAGGTACTTTCTTGGAGTCAAAAGTGTAAAGATCATGGTAAGTTCTAGTGAATTCTAATTGCAACTGGTCCATGATTACTTTAGGCATCATATTATGGGAAGCCCCAAAATCTAACATACAGTTATATAACAAGAAATCATGAATTTTCAGAGTCACATAAAAAGGTGGTACATACTCATCTATCATGCCAGAGCTAGGACCAAGAACTATTGAGGTTTTTCGTCCTCCAGGCTCATCACATCCCCTTCAGCATCCACACTGGGTTACTAAATCCATTTAGAAACTTGGTTCTTATACCTTAGGTTCCTTGACAGTTCAGCTAGGGAAATTGGTATTTTAACTCTTTCTAGTTCTCTTTCAAAATTAAAAGTTGTCAAAACAGTTTTATCCATTTGGCTTGTTTTGGCTATTTGATTCAATGGTTGAATGATTTTTGTTTGGGTTTAGTAGATTTGATCTAAGGTTCATTTATAGAGAGAATTTTTGAAGGTCTACCAAGTCCTAACCTAGGTCTTAGATTGTATCTTCTATTCAATTCTCCAATTAAAAATTCAAAAAAGGTTTGATATTCAGAAATTTAATTGTCTTCTTGATTTTGAGAAGATTGTTCTAAAGGGTGAGAAATAATAGCATTATGTACAGATGAGGAATAGAAATTATTTATATCATCCAAAATTAAATGTCCAATGTCATCTGGTTGTTGGTCATCAATCATCAGAGGTGGCTGGATCTGATGATCATTGTTTGGTCTTTGCAAAATTTGAGTTTGAGGGACTCTTCTAAACTGATTTTTTGGTCTAGTAGTAATTTGTTGTATCATTTAAGGCTGAGTTTCAATCTTAGAAATCCTATTAGAAAGGTTTCTAAGTAAATATGTTATCTCATCTATCTTTTGATCATTTTTTTTGGTTTTTAAGGATGATCCTTCTTCGTTAGCTTTCATTTTTATTTCAACCTTCTAAGCCTTGGCTTTGAGTTTATATGATGTTGATCTATTAGCCTCAACTTCTATAGCGGTAGTTTACATGTCTTGTAAGGTAGGCGATGTCCTTTCCCTAAGAATGACTGCAAAGTCATCATCAAAGTCTTTTGAAAACCTAACTTTTGTTGTTGTAACTAGAGGTTTACAATCAGGAGGTATTTGTGGTAAATTTTATTGAATCATTTAATAAAATCTGCCACTGGTTCTCCATGGTTCCTTTTAACCTCTTCAAACTCTGTAAGATAGTAAACTGGATCCCTTTTAACACCCCACTAATTCTTGAATATGGTAGTTAATTCATTCCAAGAATGAATTGAACCAGCTCTCAGTTATCTAAACCAAATCCTAACATTTCCCTCTAAAGACTAAACAAATAACCGCATGTATACATCCTCATGCTCTATGCTCATATTATCTACAAAATCTGAAAAGGTAGCTAGATGGTCTTCTGTAGACAAACCAATTTCCCCATTAAACCTAGGCAGGTGTTTCAAATACTTATTAAGAAAAAATTTTAGCTGGTTGGGGAGATGCATCACAGAATATCTAGCTTGAATAATAGGTTGCAAGGCCATATTTGAAGATGAAGAAGAAGATGATTCAATAGAAGAGGTAGGAGATGATGTAGTGGAGGATGAAGAGGAAGATGGTGAAGCAGTGGGTGAATATGGAGGTGTAAAAGTGGGAGGAGGAGAATGGGAAAGTGGAGGATCCCTAAAAATTTTCAAAGGTGTTTTAATAACTAAATTCTGAACCTTTGTTTCAACCTGTTTTTTACTTTCAAACAAAGGGTTTAAATATACAGAGAAGGTTTCTTCAGGTTGGGCATAAGTAGATGGAAATGTATAATGAGTGGGGGAGATAAAATCAGTTAGTTTTAGCTCCGGTAAATGTACATCTAGTTCTTCCTTTGTCTTGGGTGAATCTGACAATATTTCAGGAAGTTTGTATGATTCCAAGATTGGACTAAGAGAGCTGACTACAGATCAATTGCTTTAGATAAAATTTCTAAAACCCTAGGTGTTAGATCAATGAAATCTAATTGGGATGGAACAGAGCTAAAGGGATCAAAAGATGAAATGTCTTCAAGCTGTAATGGTATAGAAGAAGAAGCATAAGCTTCAATCCTCCTTCTAAACGAGGCCTCTCTCACCAGTCTCTCTGGATCAGATAAATGAGTAATAATTTGAGAGTCAAATTTAGATTTGGTATGTTTTGAAGGAGGCATCTTGGTCTTGTCGAGTTGCCAGGTGAATTATTTTAACCTTCAATTATTCACCTTAACGAAAAATACTTAATCGTTGTCCTAGGGAAAATAGTTCAATTTTCGCTCCCCGACAACGACACCAGTCTAATGTTGTCCTTTTAGATGACTCTAGGTCAGTTAGTCATGTGAGAGCATCTAAAATGTTTTGTTTGTTTTTAAAGTTTTTGGATGACCATTGTTATGAATAATTTGAAAACAAGTGCTGAAGCCTTAACAGTTACTAAGTTGGATGAAAGGGTTACTATTTGTCTGGCTATAGTTAATTGATTTAAAGTGAGTGAATAGTAGAACCTTGATGAAATATAACTTACTAAATATTCAGACAGAATATTTGATTGGTTATAAGAAAATAATACAGGCAAACAATGTTTCTTGTAGAACAAAATATATTTAAACAAATGTAGATGGGTGTGACAATTAATTCATATAGAGGAGTTTATAATAATAGATAGTCTTATAAACTAGTCCCTAGTTATTGTTTATAACTTCACAGGGGATTTAAGATTGACTGATACTTAGTATGATCTTACCCAGATTTATGCATAAAGACTTAAATATATGAATAAAGACATAATGAAATAAACACATAAGAAAAAATTACTAGGAGACATACTATAGAAGGAAAATTCAAAACCTTTTCATTAGCTTGAAGCAAATCTCCAGCTCGGTTACAATTTTGTTCTCTAAGCTCATCCAAGGGTTCAACCATTAATAACTCGAAGGAGGAGTTATTTATACAAAAAGTTCTTTTAGATATTTTCAAAACAAAAATGCAAAAATAGTACAAAACTATAGAAATTTCAAAACTGCTAAGTGCTAGCACTATTCTTTAGGAATTTGTTGATGATGTGGTCCCCAAAAAGGGTTGCCCAGTTGTCCTTCAGTTGTTGATGAAATTTAATCGATAACTTCACACAAGTGATCCCATCTGTCTTCACTTGGTATAGTAATATTTACCAATTTCCTGTAAACTTCATCAACCTTGGTGTACTTCTTAAAAGTGGGCTTATATACAAAAATGTGTTTAACCTCATGCTTAATAGTCAAGTCAAAATATAAAGCTTCAAACATTTGTTTTCCTATAATATGACCTTTATGCTTGCAAAATTTGTTTTATCAGTTGCTAATGTATAAGCTTTTGGCAGTATTCTTCCAAACTTATCAAACTGTTATTTGGGGCCATTAATCATGGCAGTCCTATCTAATTTAATAAATTAAACTTAAAATGAAACCTTTAAACATAAATCTTCAAGGTTCGGCACTTGGTCTCTAACTGAGTCATAAGGTTATTTTTTTGCAAAACCTTCTTGATCTCCAAAATGGTTTTTGTTCTGTCCAGAATCTCAATCTGCTCCAACTCAACCCTGGTTTTTGAATTAAGAAATCTGATCATGTCTGTAGCTTCACTTGGTTTGTCTTTAAGAAGTTGCTTCACTTCATCAATAGCTATCTAACATTTGTTTATAAGTTCCTCTTGCTCAAAAATGATTTGAATGGAGGGCCATACTTCAGTTATGGCCTCACTAACATTTTCCCAAATGCTTTCCTAGGCTTGGGCCAAGGTTTGAGCTATTAATGACTCACTTTGCAACTCTCCTATTCTTCTGTTTAACTCGTGTGTTTTTTGCAATTCTTCAACATACAGAGTGTCATTTTTTACCTTCTGAGCTTCCAGATTCTTAAATTTCTTATGAATCCTTTCATTTTCTTATTTGTGGTGAGTCAACTCCTATAAGAGTTTGTTCAAATCCCCTCCTATTTATGTAGATTCTATTGTGGATGATGTTGATTTCCTGGTTCTTCTAGACACTGTAATACAAATCGTTGTGATGGGAGTTATAACTAACTCAGTAAATTGCTCTTTTTCCTTAAGCAATTTCTCAATTTGTTCCTCCATAGTATTTATCTATACATTCTGCTCAATGATCATCTTGAGCATTTATTCCTTGTGTTGTCCACTTTCTCATATCTCCTTGGTCTAAGGGTCCTATGTTGAAGGTATTTTGCGTTGCTTCCTCAATGCTGCAATATCTGTATTTTTCTTTTTGATAATATCTTTTGCAGCCTTAACATCAGTAGGGTCATATCCAATTTTAATCAGTAAGTCTTCTAATGACTTAACCCTATTATCCTTTGCTAAAGCTGATATATTTTCAATCTTGAATTGTGACTTCACATTTGACAGACCAGTTCTAAGTTTTGATAATGCCATAGAAGTATTGGTCATGGTAGAGATTAGCATCTCACTAGACTGTCTATGTGACGTAGGGTTACCCCTAATATACCCACAATATGCATAAACCTATGCATAAACCATTTCTTCTCCCATGAATTTTACCCATTAGCAAGTCAAATCATCCAGCTTTATGGTTTAAGGCCCCTTTCATTAGAATTCATAGGGAAACATTCTAATAGACTAACCCAAAGTCTAAACCTTTCATATCCTTTCCATCAGGACTCGATCACCCCTCATATACCTTTTTTAATTCCTATGGCCACATGTATATACAAAACCCCCTTTTAAATTTCGGTTGTAATTGGACTTAACCCACAATTCCATTTATCGGCAGGTATTTCTATTGTAAGACATTTATAATAGAAATACACATAAAGCATACCTTTTTCCACCTCGATCTCTGCACATTTACCGAGATTACCTTTATCACCATCGCAATATCGGGTTCTCCGCAGTCATACTACATATATACTCTTATCACCCCTCTGACTTTGATATGTGACTATTGGGAGCATTTAAATAATGCTTAAGCCTTTTTTTCCAAAAGAAAAAATTGAACTTTTTATTACCAAGATAAAAAGTTACATATTATATGACGAATCATTCATTTGTTGTATGATTTGCAAACCATAGAGCCTCACAGGATGAGTAAACTTAGTCTTTCCCCTAAACATGAAAAGAAAAAACTACCAACTGAACAGATGCACAGGCCTCCTCATATATGAGGAATTGTAGTCCCCACTTGTGCCTGTTGAGATGGTGAACCAGTAGCTAAAAAGAAAAACCCCAAAAAGGGTGTTCCACTACAGGAGCAACTGAGATGATATTAGGGGGTCTTTCAAGTTTTCCACCCCTTTTTCTTCTCAACCTTGCGCTACTCTCCTTGGGACGGTACCATAGGGACAAGTTGAAGTGGATTCCTATCACCTGATTAGGAGTTTTCCTTGTCTGAGTCGGAGGTGTCTGGTGAATGTTGCCTTTTGGTTCCACTGATTTCCATTGAGTTTGGCTTCTTTTCTGGTTGCATTTTCTTAGGCTCTTGTGGGGGTGTCTTTTGAATTTCTATTCGGTTATTCTCATTTGGGAGGGGTTCTTCCTCCTCAAAATCTTCCTCATCTTTCGATTTTGGTGGATCAAACTTGCATCCCTTTCGTTGTTTGCCAGACTTCTTCTTCCTATGGCTGTCCTTTTTGTATTCTGGGCATGCATTTTGAAGATGCCCATTTGTCGACATATTCTACATCTGAACACTGTATTTTCATAGATTAATGACTGCATCCAGCAGTGATCTTTGTGCTTCAGTTTTATGCAATGCGGTAGGCCTTTGCTGAGGTCAACTTCCACACAGATACATGTGAAGGTAAAAATTCTTTCCTCCAGTCTTTGTGTATCCATTTTAGTGTATCTTCCAATGGTGTTTCCTATTCATTCCAGTATCTTTTGGTCCCAGAAATGTAGAGGAAGATTATGAATCGTACCCATACAGGGATCCTGGAAACAATGAAAGTGTTTGCATCAAACTCCAGGAACCAAGGAGTGATAAAGAGGCCTGAAGATCCCCAAAACCAAGGTCCCTCCTGAATCACAAGATCTATGACCTCTGTTGTTTGGAACTTTACTATAAAAAAGCCTTTAGAAAAAGATGGATCTCACAGTCTAGAGCCCAGTGTATGAAAATCCAATGGAACAGGTCATAAGGTTTGGGCCAAAAACCATTAAAGCAGCAGATAATGGCTAGTTTTTCATAGCTATTACATACCTCCTCTTATTTTGATATATCTATCGTTAGTTATGGCGTATGCTGCAGTTGCTCCACTATGTATGGATTAGATTCTGATCCGACTTGCTTTGGAGCAGCTGTAGAAGATTTCCCCCCTTGTAGAACATTTTTGTAAGATATTCCTTTGCTTTGATGTTGCTGATGTGAATCCGGGTTGAGATTTGATTTGGACCCATTGCCTCCTTCTGCTTGTTTACTGGTTGTTCCTTCTACTTGTTTACTAGTTGCTACCCCTCCTCGAAGTCTCATATTAAGTATGATTGTAGATCTGGGCTTGATGTTGTAATATTTAATAGATCTGGAATCCTGTAGCGATCTGCTCTCATATATTAAATGTTGTCGATTAACCGGGGATCCAATATGGTTGGAAATATTTTGCTTCAAATATGTAACACTGTCTGTAGCTAGAGCCCAGAGAAATGTTGTTTTTTCGGTGGGGGCTTTAACAAATATTTGAAATCGATTAAATCTTATCCCATCAGAGCCAAGACTAGTGATCTGAGGCCATGATTCAATCTTGGAACCCTTTGTTAAATCGATTATATCTGTCTCGATGACCTTACAGAGATCGGGAGAGATCTTTTCATTTGGAGCCTTATGCTTCCAAATAACAAACTCGGTCATCTTTGAGAGCTCATGTGACCAGAGATCCGTGATGCTATTATGATCCATTAGAAATCTGTGCATATAAGTCACCCTCGGCACCTAGATTGCGCTCTAGCCCTCCGTATTCTCCCACCCATCTGTCAGAAAACTATTTGGCTTCACCAGTGCTGTGATGGTGATCGCGTGGTGCAAGAATAAAAGTTCTTTGGTTTTTCTTGCGTTTTCCTTCTCTACCAGATCCGAGCAGGGCACGACGGCATCAGATCTCAGGGGAAAGCCTAAACCTCATCTTCTGGCTACAGACAGGTTGGCGTTCACCGCCTACTTGTCTAACTCCAAGCACAAGTGCTTGTGCATCACCGTCATCGACCCTCCCTTATAGCCTGTTCTTTTACAGTCAAGCTCTACCTTGATTACAGTTTTGGAACACTGAAGAAAACATACCTTGAAGAGACTTGCCACGACTGGCCTGTGGAAGTTTCGATCTGTAGCGTGGTATCCATTTTTTCTTTAGATCCATAACAAAACCTTATCAACGTTTCGAAATCCCTTCATCCATCTGCTTGAGGGGTTCGATCTGAACCCGATATTCCCCCTTCCTTGGTTTGCAGAAGGTGGCGTCATAGATCACCCATCCTGAAACCCTAGCCATTTTCCCATAGATCAAAGCCCAATAACGCTTAAGCCTTAAAATACTCGTACAACACTTTTAACGAAATACAAAGGAATTACATTGTAATTTCACTCTGAACCACAAAATTGGACTTGAAATATTGTAGACCCACATATATAAATATCGTCGAGTCCATCGACTCCAAAGCTTTTCTGTTGCGCTACTCCTCCTCCGATCGCCGATCTTCCCAATCTCCAATCGACGCTTATTGCTATCGGCTATCGGTTGTCGCTTAATCCTTTGCACCTGATCTCTTCCTCTTAAAAGTTCTGATCCAACATGACTTATGGAATCAATGGGTTCTAGGTCATATTCGATAAGGGTTTCAAGTCCGGTTACATATCGCATGTTGCAATCGCTTACTCCCATTGAAAGACTGCGATGCGATCCCAATATTCCACTATTGCGATTTAATCATGGTCGTTAATAAATAAGATCTAACAGTTGTTGTGCATTAACACTTTACTTCTCCACTCTTCCTTTTTACTTAGATTTACATTGTTTTTTAGTGTTGTTGTGGTTCTTGGGTTTCTTCAAAGGTTTTGCCCTTTCGCTCTTCCACTGCTCTATTTACTCCCAAACTCGATTTCTATGTCTTTATTAAATCACTGCCCCTTTAAAGCTTTACTTTGATCCTTCAAATGGATTCACAAATCCATTACACGCCTCTGTCTCGCTCTCCTCTTTGCGTTCACTGAACTTCACCTACATGAATATATAGATATAGATATATATATATATTATGAAATTCTCTGATATACTCAATTTATCAGTTAATACATCGAGATATACACTAATACAGGTTGAAATTAAACGTGTGTATTTATAAATATGAACAACTGATACATAATAAGATCCTACGTCTCTCTCCGGCCTGATCTTCTAATTAATGGCCTCTATTTCATCATCTGCCCATAGGCTTACAAACACTAGCTAAATATCTAACTCTCTCTCTCCATCTAACCTCTCTATTTCTAACCTCTGTCTTTGCCTTTTAGGCTTACATTTATACAAAGGGATTCTAAAACCAATTCTTGGTTTAGATCCATAGATTCCTCAAGAAAATCATAAAATCTCTTCCCCATCCCTAAGGATTCTCTCAAATCCACAAAATCATGAACTGAATCCTAATCTAAGATTTATAATTAATTCTAAATCCTCTCATCACTCAACTATCCTAAATCTCTCATGTTCTCCTACATTATAGAACATTTACAATTATGCCTTACAATATTCAATTAATTCTTGTTAAACACACATGGCAGCAACAAAATATTAAAGATAAGCAGGAGAGTACATCTATTATTTGACAATGATATACATTTATAGTACATTCGTGTGACCGTTGGGTTCTACATCCCAAGGTCTCTTGGACTCTCATGGCTATTCACATTCTACACCAACCCATAGAGGATTAGGTGTCCAACATTATTCTCATCAAAATCACTCAAAACATTAAGTAATTACATTAATTCAATACTTAGGGAACCAACTTCCTTGAAACACAAGACCCCCTATGTCTACTAAAATGCAATGATAATCTTGAGCTGAATGCTCCTGCATCAAACTCCCCAAGTAAGAAAATTTATGATCTCCTGGTCATAAGTCTAGATAATTGATTCCTCCTGGATCCTAGACTTTATTTTGTAATATATCTTTGCTTGTCCATTGTTCTATTGTTGCTGTTGTCTGTTTCTATTCTCGAGGTCTCCATACCTTGTGCTGAAATTCTCCACTTTCCATACTTTCATAGTCTGTTGTTTTCTTCCTCTTGTTGTCACTCCTCTTCTTTCTTGCTATTGTCTTCTTCTGAGACACTTTCATCATTAACCTTCTTATCAACTCAATTTCTTTGTCCAGTATACCCTCATTTTATTGATTGTCTTCAACTCTTGATTGTTGAACTCTCATTCTTGCTTCCGCCCTTACATCCTTACATTCTTGCTTCCGCCCTTACATCCTTACATTCTTTACTATTATCTTGCACCTTTTTAGATGCTACTATATTGTCTTTCAGAACAATTTCTTGCTTCTGTCTTCTGCACCTTTCAACTTCTTCTTGATTATTATTTATGACAACTTCTTTGTCATCCTTCTTCAACAATTTATCCTGAACATTTATCCTCTGCTCTTCTAACTTTCTCCTTTAAAAGTCTAATTCTCTATATAACTCAATGATTTTACTTGGAGTGAACTTTGGAAATTTTACACAATCTCCTATTTCTTCATTTTCTATCGACCCATCATTACATGGTCCTTCTTCCTTTACTAAATCTTTCTTAACATCCTTACTCTTATTCTTTCATTTGGTTGTCCACCTGTGCCAAATATGTTCCAGTTTCTGCAACAAAATATTCAATTATAAGACAATCATCATAATAAAAAAATATAAGGCCTATGTACCTCTTCTTCCTTTGGAAACACTTCAGTATGCTAATCTGATCTCTCCTCCTCTGTTAGCACATCAGTATGTTGATTCAAACTCAAAGAAATCTTGAGATTGTCAGTTAGTCTCTCCTTCTCATCATCTGTTTCAATGAGGTCTTTCAGCACTTGTCCACTGTAGCGAACTAATTCTTTTCCAATCTCCTTGTCATATTCTGCTTCAAAACTTTCATCTTCTGGAAGGTATTCTTTCATGTTTTTGACAAATTTAAAAGACTATCTATCTTCTTCCAAACCTATAATCATACATAAATCATTAATTTTAAAAATACAAGACCTTTCAGTCTCATTTGATGCTTCATTCGTCAAGTCTTCTGGCTGCTTTGAATCATTCATATGATCCAACTTCTCTGGCTCTTCATCACTTTTAAAAAGTAATGGTCCACATTTTGGTTCACATATCAAAACTTCAACATCTTCTTTATCATCTTCCTTTTGTTGTAGCTCAACTCTTTCGAGCTTCTCTGTGTTCAATTTGACATCTATAATCTATTCATGTTCCCTTAGCTCATTTATTATCTGCATATTCACCTGTTGTTTCTTCTTTTCTTGTAGTCTCTGCCACTTCACTTTCTTTCTCATGACATAACCATATTTCTAGTCTGTATCGTTTCTCTGCAACATTTCCATTAATACTTCAAGCTGAACTGCTATCTCAACCTTCTCCCTCTCATATTCTTTTTTACTTAACTGTCTCTGTATGCCATTTTCCTTGGCGTCTCCTTTCTTCTGTCCTTGGTTGTGGTTTCTTTCAGAACCTCTGTTATGACTGTCACTAGTCATTATCTCTCCATCTCTATGAGTTCCTCACTCACTCACTATGAGTTGCACTAAAGCCTCTACAATAGTAAGTCTGCCTCGCTGCTACTTACCTCACCAAGCTCTCCTCACTCAATCTTTTGGCAAGCAATTGGTTCTCTATCTCTGGAACCTCCTTTGAGGAATTCTCTTTGCTCCTTCTAGGCTTCAACTCATCTACACCTTCTCAAGAAAACAACTATCCTCTTTATCCAATCTCTGCTGGAATTCCTCAAGGTTCTACCACATTCTACTTTCAATTAGAAACTCTTACCAGCTTCTCTTGTCTCTTAGAAATTCTACCCACATCCATCGTGGAATTGCCTTTTGGAGTTGCAACAATACTTTTGCATCAATGCGAAGAATACAACTTTCCAATCTTCAAATCCAATTAAAATAAAACCATATCATCTTACCTTCAAGATCTCTGTCAGATCTTGTCCTTCCATTCACCTGCACTTTTGAATGGATTGTTCTTTTCACTAGCCTCCAGTTGTATCTTCAAATTCTTCTACTTCAAAAACTGACAAACAATCCTCTTACAGTTTAACTACTATAATCCTGCTCTAAAATTTTACTCATTCAATATTTGCTAATCATTAGACAAATTTGCATACTTTCACCTACCTTCAGGATCTCACCATTTCTGCAAATCTGTTTCAGCAGATCTTTATGCTTCCAATGCACAAACTCTCAATATTCAAGTACTGTCAATCAGATTTAGAATCTGATTCTTTCTTCCAATATTCCAGGTTTATCTTGGCAAAGCTTAACTATCGGCAACAATTTCTCCTTTTTTTTGAGTTTTCTTCCACTCAGAATCCTTACTAGTTTCTTCCATTACTGATTCGTAAGACTTGATCTTCTTTTGCTGAGATACTTCATTAGCTACAACTATCAATCTTCAATCTATTTCTTCATCCAGCAAGACTCAAATCAGAGTTAAATAAAACAACACCTACATGATTTCATAAGCAGTCTCCATTCACTCTTCACATTCGAGTGAATCTCCATTCTCCAAAACATCACTATGGATTCTTTATGTTCCTGCAATCTCTCAGCTTTACTCTAGTTACTTCACTGTTAGATTAGAATTTGATCTCCCTTACCTAAATACACAGATTTCCACTATCTCTGTTCTAAATTCTTCCAAAGAAACTTTCACACATAATTTCTTTGTTCAGCTCCAATACCAAAATGACGTAGGGTTATCCCTCTACCCACAGTATGCATAAACCATTTCTTCTCCCAGGAATTTTACCCATTAGTGTGTCAAATCATCCATCTTTAAGGTTTAAGGCCCCTTTCATTAGAATTCATATGGAAACATTTTAATAGACTAACCCAAAGTCTAAACCTTTCATATCCTTCCATCGGGACTTAATCACCCCTCATATACCTTTGTTAATTCCTACGGCCGCATATATATACAAACCCCCTTTTAACTTTCGGTTGTAATTGGACTTAACCCACAATTCCATTTCGGTGGGTATTTCCATTGTAAACCATTTATAATAGAAATACACGTAAAACATACCTTTTTCCACCAATCCTCTGTCTCTGCACATTTACCAAGATTACCTTTATCGTTATCGCAATATTAGGTTCTTCGCAGTCCCACTACATATATACTCCTATCACCCCTCTCACTCCAATATGTGATTATCGATAGCATTTAAATAATGCTTAAGCCTTAAAAGACTCGTACAACACTTTTAAAGAAATACAAAGGAATTACATTGTAATTCTACTCCAAACCACATAATCGGACTTCAAATATTGTAGACCCACATATAGAAATATCGTTAGGTTCGTCGACTCCAAAGCTTTTCCGTTGCGCTACTCCTCCTCTGATTACTGATCTGCCCGATCTCTAATCAGTGCTTATCGCTATCGGCTATCAGCAGTTGCTTAATCCTTCGCACCTGACCTCTTCCTCTTAAAATTTCTGATCCAAAATGACTTACGGACCTTATGGGTTCTAGGTCATATTCGATAAGGGTTTTGGGTCCAGTTACATATCGCATGTCGGAATCGTTTACTCCCTTTGAAAGATTGTGATGCGATCCTGATATTCCACTCTTGTGATTTAATCTTGATTGTTGATCTATAAGATCTAACGGTTGTTGTGCATTGACACTTTACTTCTCCGCTCTTCCTTTTTACTTATATTTTTGCTGTTTTCAGTGTTGCTGTGGTTCTTGGGTGTCTTCATAGGTTTTTCCCTTTCGCTCTTCCACTGCTCTATCTACTCCCGAACTTGATTTCTGTGTCTTTCTTCAATCACTATCCCTTTAAAGCTCTACTTTGATCCTTCAAATGGATTCACAGATCCATTACACTCCTCTATCTCGCTCTCCTCTTTGCGTTCACTAACATACAAGTTGGTGTCGACCAATGTTGCAATTTTACACAAACATTAAGGAATGCCACAATGCAACATAACCCTCAATGAATGTGGCAATGTCAAAAAACCCTTAATGAATCTCATAATGTAACATGACATTTGATGAATTTTACAAAGGGAAATAAACCCTATGTCACACTATGACATTACATTTTATTAAACTATAATGTATCATAATCAATAATGCCACAAGAAGAATGTCACAACATGAAATAACAACTAAAGAATGTCAACCATGGCCAACCAAATTAAAAAACGTTCAATGGGACATAACCATTATTGAACATTGCAATGCAATGAAATCTTTAAGTTGGCAAAGACAAAACCCTTAATCAATGTCATCACAAATGTTGTAATGCAACATACCCATTAATACCACAAGATGAATGTCACATTCGAACATAACCATAAAGGAACATCACATTGCGACAAAATCCTTCATGAACATTTCAATATGGCATAACTAGTGAGGAACATAATAATTCAACACAAGTCAACCAACAAGAGAAGCATTACTAAAGTCATCCAAACTCAATGCAACATGACCCTTCATTAACATCACAATGCATCATAACCATTAAAGTTAACATACTTGTTGGTTTAGATGGATGTTGCAATTTCACGTAAACATCAAGGAACGCCACAATGCAACATAACCCTCAATGAATGTGGTAATGTGACAAAACCCTTAATGAATGTCATAATGTGACATGACATTTGATGAATGTTACAATGGGAAAGAAGCTCTTATTTAATGTCACACTATGACATCACATTTCATGAACATTATAATGTATAATATCAATGATGTTATGAAATCAGCTCACAAAAAGATAGAAAAGAGAGATCAACGCCTTAGAATTCAGCATCTTTGAGGGGGAAACCACCTTTACATTACACAAATGAACAATTCTTGGATGATTCAAATGAAAAAACCTCCTTTCTATATGTAGGATTTTAAGGAGTCACAATATAACCCATTTTTTTAGATCTTTTTTTCTTTATAAATGCAAATGTTAATTTTTCCTTGATCTTTGGCAGGGGAGACAAGTGTGGAGCAAGAGGGTTAACATGGTCTTGATGGCATGAAGGTCAATTAGAGGCCTAATCCCAACTTCAATGATGTTTTTTCTCAATTCGAGCTCAAAAAAGCTTTCCTACAAGATGCAGATTTCCTATAGGATGCTACAGTGATTTCCTACAGGATCGCCTGATTTACTACAAGATGTTATAGATTTACTATATGAACTTATAATTCATCGAATGACCAAACAAATCAAATCCAAATTGGATGTGATAATTTTTTTATTAACTAGGATGTCTTAGGTCCCCGTTCCAAGTGGAATCACTCAAAAAGACCTTTGTTAACCCACGCTAAGAAATAGAAAAGCATTACTAGTCGAAAATCTAGAAATTCGAGAAAATAGTGAGCTAGTAAATCTAAAAAATGCCTAACCTAATCAAGTGAAAATGTAGTGGGGTAATTTTTATTATGAACTAGAATTTGTTTATGATATAATGCAAGTGGAACCAACTCGATTGAAGCTCGTTAGCATGATCTAAAAAATAGCAGAAATTCACTATTCTTTGCCACAAAGGAGTTCCAGAAATCTAGATTTGGGAATAAGAAAGCTAATCCAAGTAGCTCAATGATTACTATGACCTTCCAAATATTTTACAAGGATAAAATGATGTTTTTGATCCTACAAAAGAACTTACATTAACCATTTAACTCAATCCTACAACAAGAAATCATTAATACCAAATACAGAAGTAGAAAGAAATAAAAACAAAGATGCATGTACATAAGAAGTGAAAAGAAGGAAAGCAAATTATATAAAAGGGGTCTGAGGCTCCTAGGATGGCCAAGCCCAAGGAAACTAAAATACCTATGGAGGAGAACAAGATTTAGAAGCTAAACATGACACCAATATTTATTATTTTCATCAATCCAATTACATCCTTGCAAGAAAGCACAATGGAGTTGCAAAAATAAGAGTTCGATCCACAAGAATATTAATGAAAATCCCCCCCTAGAGGAAAATTCGACTTGGTACTTATACAAAATGATTAGTAATCATTCCTCATGAATGGAGGAAGATTTCCCCACCATAATCCCTTGATTAGTGGATATGGTCCCCAATACTAGAAATCTGCATTAAATGGCAGGGAACACATTCCTATATTTTCTCAATCATTGGAGTTCCATAATCTGTGCCATAATTCCATAATATCTGGATGATTTATTATTTATTATTTATCATCCTGTAGTAGGGAGCAGGTCCCTAAATTATCTCCTCCTCCAAATCTTCATAATCTGCCCAATATTCTCATAATATTCCATAAAAATAAATAATATTAGGCACAAATATGTAATTATTCATAAACCTTCCTAATGAATATATTAAAGTAAAAAATACATTATCTAATGCAAGAAGAGAGGTTTAATGCCCTGAAGGATGGTCATAGGCCTAAATTTATGTTTAATTTAGAGGCACTGGCCTTAATTTATGTCCAATTTAGAGGCCCATCAATAACCCTCTCTAAATTTTGTAAAGCGACAAAGCCATTAATGAATGTTGTAATGTGACATTACATTTGATGAATGTTGCAATGTGATAAAACCTTTAATCAATGTCATCATGAATGTTGTAATGCAACATACCCATTAATGCCACAAGATGAATGTCACATTCTAACCATAAAGGAAGATCACATTGCGACAAAATCCTTGATGAGCATTTCAACATGAAATAACTAGTGGGGAACATAAGAAGTCAACACAATTCAACCAACACGAGAATCGTTACCTAAAGTCAACCAAACTTACTACAACATGACCTTTGATGAATGTCACAATGCAACATAACCATTAAATTTAACATAGAAGTTGGTCTCGATGAATGTTGCAATTTTACATAAACACTAAGGAATGCCACAATGCAACATAACGCTCAATGAATGTGGTAATCTGACAAAACCCTTAATGAATGTCATAATGTAACATGACATTTGATGAATTTTACAAAGGGAAAGAAACCCTATGTCACACTTTGCAATTACATTTTATAAATACCATAATGTATCATAATCAATAACACCACAAGAAGGTTGTCACAACATGAAATAACAACTAAATAATTTCAACCATGGCCAACCAAATTTAAAAGGTTCAATGGGACATTACCATTATTGAACATTGCAATGCAATCAAATCTTTAAGTTAGCAAAGATAAAACCTCTAATCAATGTCATCATGAATTTTGTAATGCAACATACCCATTAATACCACAAGATGAACATTACATTCGAACATAACCATAAAGGAACATCATCTTGTGACGGAATCCTTGATGAACATTTCAATATGACATAACTAGTGAGGAACCTAATAATCAACATAAGTCAACCAACAAGAGGATCATTTCCTAAAGTCAACCAAACTGAATGCAACATGACGCTTGATGAATGTCACAATGCATGATAACCATTAAACTTAACATACAAGTTGGTTTAGATGGATGTTGCAATTTTACATAAACATCAAGGAACGCCACAATTCAACATAACCCTTAATGAATGTTATAATGTGACATGACATTTGATGAATGTACAAAGGGAAATAAACCCTTATTTAATGTCAGATTATGACATGACATTTCATGAATATTATAATGTATCATATCAATAATCCCACAATAAGAATGTCACAATCTGAAATAACAAATAAGGAATTTCTGGCCAATAAAAGTTAGAAAAAAGTTCAATGGGACATTACTGTTATTGAACATTGCAATGCAATGAAATATTTAAGTTGGAAAATATGAATGTGATAATGTGACATAACCATGTTCGAATATCACAATCCAACATAATCCAAGAAAAAAGTTATAATGTGATAAAATTCCTAATGAATGTTGCACTGTGACAAAATCCTTGACGAATATTATAATATGATGTCACCTTTGATAAATTTTGCAATATGACATATAAAAATTAGTGATATCATTAAAAAATTAACATAATCCTCTGTGAACATTGCAATGTGACAAAACCCTTCATGGGCATCGTAATGTCGAATGCTAACACACCATTTCTTGAATGTTGCATTGTGACACAACCATTAATGCCACAACATTATTCTAAAATAATACAAGAAACAAATTCTATAATTGGCAAAGAATAAAGTCACAATTTCACATAACTATTGAGGAATATCACAATCCAACATAACCATTGATGAGCAGTGCAATGCAATAAAATCCTTAACGAATGCCACTATGTGATATCGCATTGAATGAATTTTTCAATGCAATGAAATCCTTAATGAATGTGGCAATATGGCATCACACTTTATGCTTGCTATAATGCAACGCAACTATTAACATTGCAAGATGAGTATTAGAATATAAAATTACTATTAATAAATGTCACAATCCAACAACAATGCAACATGCTCATTAAGGAATGTACCAATTTAACGCAAAGTTAATGAAAAAAAATCTCATTGTAAAACTGTGAAAGTTAAACATAATCCTTGTTGAACATTACAATACAATACAGTACAAATCTTAATGAACGTTGCAATACGACATCACACTAATATAATATTTTTATTATATATAATATCATATCACTAAATATATTATCATATTATATTTAATAATATTATACAATATTTGGTATTATATTATTATACTTGTTGAACGTAGGTTATATTGTAATTAATTGTTAGTAAAACTTATTTGATTTCAATTAATTTACAATTTTTCAAAACATTTAATAAATATTATTAAAGTTTATATTATTAAATAAGTTTATATTATTAGGTTTATTTTTAAAAACAAACCTAATTAATTATATATATATATATATAGATATAACACGTTGATTTAAACTATATATATATATAGATATAACACGTTGATTACATAGTTTTACCCTTGTGAACTAGATCCCCATTCTCGTCCAAACTAATATATAAAATATACATTTCTTCGTATATTGTTAATTTGTTGAAATCATTGTAAAACTGATATATATATATATATATATAACCTAATAGACTTTCACCTTTGATATTTTAAGGTGGGAAGAATCCAACGGGTTCATGAATTACGATGGATACACGCTAGTTTTGAGAGGGATATAAGCAAAAGCAAAGTGCATTGTCTCATGCCTTCAAGTTTCAACAACAAACACGACTCCCTGTACTGTGTGAAGATTGAATAGCATAATTCGGATCCATAACTTTAGTTAGTGATGTGGAAAATCCTCTCCGATCATGAAGATCCAAGTTGGAGTGTGAGTTGATAAGTGACTCACTTCATGTTATTCTTTATAGACTACTATTGCCATGAAGTGCAAAACACTCTACCTCTTTTATTTATCGTTTACACCTACGAAAACATATTACAGGTGTCCTCGCCAGATCTTATAAAGCATGGCATTCCCTGAAGGAAGCAGGGCTATCAACCTTTTGTTCGCATGATAGCTATCCTCTATCACCTCCTCGAATCGAATGTGAACCTAAATTGTGTGATTCCTCTAAATGAGTCGAGTAGAAGCATAATTATTAGTGTTGCAAAGGACACTTGCAAAGTGAAGCTGGCAAGGCCCAAGAATATAAAAAACAAGAAGCGGTTGTCCATCCTTTAATTGTAATGGATTGATTCCTTAAATCGATGGGTGTCACTTTTAAACATATGATGTTATTCCTTTCCATCGTCATGCACATTTTCTCCAATCAACCGTCGTGTATATAAGGCCATTCGATAACAATATAGAACCACCACCATCATCTCGTTTCGTGCTATCTGAGGTTAGTAATTTGTGGTCATTTCAAGAGTACTTAGAGTTTGGCATTCTGTGAGTCAATCAATCAATCCATGGCATACTATGGGGAGTACGATTCATGCCAAGAGAGGAACCAGAGGATTTACGAGTCCCCGCCTATTTCAGGCTATGGCTCTCAGCAGCAGCCATCACGTCCCCCTTCCGACCCATGCCTAAATGTAACAGAAGGAGGCCATGGATTTAACGAGTATGGAGGCCCCGCTGCTTCTAACAAGTATTATGCAGGAGGAGGCTACATGATGAACCGCCAGAAAATAATTCCACAAGGCCACATCGTGAGGGTCGGCTCTAAGGCCAACCCTGACTACGCTTTGGCTATCAGAGATGGCAGTGCCGTCATGCTCTTCTACAATCCCAATGATCCCACAATGGTAACAATCTCATATTCATTAACTGCCTGAATAGATTCTGTTTAAATATATATTTTCTTGATTAATCTTTGTTGCCTGCATAGATTCTGTTAATTTTCTTGATGGATATTTGTTGATATATACAATGTATATATGTATGCATGCAGCAATGGGTGAAGGATGAAAGCTGGAGTAACCAGGTGAGGGACCAAGTGGGTCATCCTGCATTCGCTCTGGTGAACAAAGCCACTGGTCAAGCTCTCCGCCATGCCATTGCTGAATGTCAGGAGGTGCTGGTCACTCAGTACGAGGGCCCCTCCACTTATGATGAGAACATACTATGGAGTGAGAGTGAGGACATGGGATATGGTTATCGAACAATAAGGATGGCCAACAACATTGGGCTCAACTTGGACGCATTCCACGGCGACAGGAGGAGCGGAGGGATCAGAGACGGCACTCGCGCTGTGATGTGGAAATGGAACAAGCAGGATAACCAGCTCTGGAAGCTCTCTCCATGCTATTAATTGCTGCATGTATATAATATATCTAGTATTATACTATGTTACTATTAACATGGATGGCACGAGTAGGAGATGATGCCTAGCATAGCATAGCAGCTACCGCATGGATACGAAAGGATAGGATGGCTGATTATTATAGTAAGATCAAAATATAGACCAGAGACGCCTCTGTGTGTATGTATCTTTTTATCATCTCATAAATAAATAAAGCCGTTTCAGACTGTCAAATTTATACTATCACTCAACTTGCTTGCCCCTCTCTGCGTTAAGATTAATGTTTAAGTTGCCCTCTCTGTATTAAGAGTAATGTTTAAGTTTATGTTACACTATCGATTACTTTAATGTATTCTAAATTTAGTTTGCATTTTTTATTAGCACAATTATATTAATAAATGTGGGCTACAAATATCATATTTATAAATATACATTAATATATAATATTATTTATATATTCTATATGAATTTAATTATATACAAAGTATTGAATTTTTTTTCAGTATGATACAATGTATTGAAAAATGCATTCATGTAAATAGTACTATTATTAATAATACAATTTTTTTGTTTAAATATAGATATTTTAGAAGTATTATAAATCCAAGCGAATATAATTATAAAACTAAGGTATATAAGTATTTTTATATTTTCTTTAAAAACCAAAAAAAATTAATGGTCGTTAATGTAATAACATTAAAAAAAAAAAAAAATAGCAAAAACAGGTTTAATTTAACCAATCAAACAACAACAACACCAACAAATGAAAGACCCATGCAATATCTTCTAAATGTTCAATTTGCTGACTTTATCAATCAGCAAATCTATTCAAATGATGGAAAAGCAGCACAAAGAAATTATCAATCTGCATATAAAAAATTGCAAGAAGAAACAACAATTATATAGAAGTATTCATCTTTTTCTCAAAAGCATGCAAAAACACCAAACCATTCGAACAATATTATATCCTTTGAATATGAACCATAACGTTAATAAACCTAACAAATTGATAATATAAAGCAAGGTATATAAACCGTACAATAAATGTTACATATGCTAAGAAATAATAAACAAAAGGGGTCAAAACTAAAAACCCAAGGCATTATAAACCCAAGTTAATTATATTCAAACCAAGGTATATAAACCCTAAGATGCACGTGATTTTTTTCCAAGCATTCAATATGAGAACTTTAACAAAAACAAACCAAAAATAATAACTAAATCATCGTAGGAAAAAACATAAACCGTCAATAGCATTATCAACCACTCTGCCACATTAGTGAACTAAGTTTCAGGTAAAAAACCTCAAAATGATATAGACTTTGATCGCACCTCCATTTTTTTTCCATAGTGTAACATAAGCATTATTTTGCATTTTTCCATAATGTTGATATGAAAAAGGTGGTGAAATTCATAAACCATTAATGTATCTCACTCTCGATATAGTTGTAAATGTCAAACCCTACCTCTCTCTATCTCCAATATCTACAGTAACTCATTGCAAAGTCATCCCTTGTGACTTGTGTATAGTCAAACACCATGCCATTTTTAAAGGCATCTGTCTAAGGTTCCCTCTAACAACGGGTGTTATGGGAACAACATTAGGACAATCAATGTCAAATGGAATGCCAATGTACTTCTCAAAAATAAATGTAGCAAATTGTGGAAGTTGAGGTCGTTGTGTGCCAGGTGAATAAAAGATATCTTCTACAAAACCAATAGCAGCACCATTGACCAACCCAGCTTCCACCCACAAATTACACGTAAACATGACACGTTGACCATGACACAACAAGACCTCATGATCCAACACATCATCATCACTGTCAACAATCTTCGATCTCCCACCACTTTCCGCAACACATCTTGCAACTTGGCAATTCAAGAATTTGAGCATTTTGTGATTGTGCAAATTAAAGAGATCATTCGTTGCAAACAAGTGAATTGAAGAATCAAATAAAACCTTTTATTGACGATCTAAGCAACTATCCATATGTGTCATAAGAAGATCACAATCTTCCAAATAAGTCTCTATATTTCTTATCTTTGTAAAAATATTTTGAAAAGATGTTTGCCTAGGATCATCTCCCTGTTGCCTATAATTTTATTCAAAGTGACAACAATGTTGAATCTTTCCCACAATAATTTCCAGGTTGGTCTTCTTGCATACAAAGGTTTATCCTTAACTGGAGTAAGTTGGCTAAGATCACCCACAAGAATCATGGACCTACTGCCAAAAAGACAATATTTCTTTTCCAGAAAGGTTTCTCGTAAATGTGAATCTATTTGCATAAACAATCTTGGCCCAACAAAAGCTCATTTCATCAATTAAAATATAACAAATGTGTCTCATTTCTTCATGCAAAAGTTGTTAGAGCTTGACCATTTAGTGGTTTCATAACTTTAATATGCATTTTCAAAGAAAAGTGTATTGTTTTTCCATGTATATTAACAACAGCTAAATCAGTTGGTGTTGAAAATGCAACAGGATGATGGAGCTTAGTGAAAAGAAGTCGCCTTCACTAAGTGGGCCCGCATGCTATTTTTGGCGCAAAGTATATTTTTAGACATATGGATCATGGTCTATGAGTAGCAGGATGTTATTTATGGATGATTGGTCATGTTGGTAAAAATAGATGGACCTCTATTTTTAGACATATGGGTGGAGTCTATTTTTAGACTGCCAGTCTGAAAATAGAACAGTCGAATATTATTAGCTCTTAATAATATTTGGACTATAAACATTATCTTATCCTCTTGCAGCACTCCAGTTCGAGCTACGGATGTGGCACATGCAACTGCTAGAAGGAAATATGCTTTTCCTATGGGTTAGTTGAGCTATTGCATGATGGACTTCAGTTAGAACTCAAGTGATTGAGTTTGATGGAGTTGATTGAGGAGTTGATGGAGTTCTGTTCAGTTTGACTTAGTTGAACTAGTTGTATTTAGTCTAACTTCCAAATACACTAGTGATGAGTGGTGTGAATTAATTATTAATTAATTCACTAATTATTAACTCATAAATCAACTAAAGAATACTTTAGTTAACTCAGTTCATCGACAGTTCAGTGGAGACAAGTGTTAGAGGTGGGTGAAAGGGTGAGACTACTATCAGTTGTGACTATAGTTGTGCATGAGATTTGCACAATCATTGATTGAGATTGCCAATGAGGATTGCATAGTACAAGCCAAGGGAAAATGAGCTTGGATTAGAGCTATTCTCAACAGGTTTTGTGCAGTGGAGGCAGGCAAACAGCGGAGGAGATTTGAACCTGTGACTTGATTTAGATCTGAGCTAGTTTGTGTGTAACAGGTGGAGATAGTACTGAGTAATTGTGAGGAGTATTGTACTATGTATTGTTACATGTTCTCTATCATCATAATATACTGATAGTTGAGGGGTTTTCAGTGATATGTTTCCCCAGTACATATTGTGTTGATATGTGTGATTGATGTTTCAATGTGCACATGCGATTGTTTCTTTAATCCCGCAAATTGATGATCAACGTAGAGGAGGTTATGTATTACGCATGCATTCCGCAAATAGTGTATAATCAGGTTAATATCTGTGAATAAGTGTCATATTATTCAAAATTTCTACATGGTATCGGAGCGAAGTTGATCATCAGATCTATTATTCATAAAGTGATTACATTTTATTTCTTCAGGTAGAGTCTATAATCGGGCCAGGTAGCATCTGGACTCATCATTCTTTTGGAAGGTGAGATATCTGGTAAATGCCCATACAAGCAATCTCTGTATGAGAAATACTTTGTTCTCACGAATTTTAGATCAGAAGTGGTTGAGTTTTGAGCTGGTGGAATTCGAATTTGCAGTAGTGTTTTCTTGGTGTCGAAGTTGAAATTTCTTTCAATGGATTGTGATTGGAGTATGCCCTTGAAGGAAGCTCGAATTATATTGCATGGAAAGATAGGATGGAGGCGGTGTTATATGACAATGGGTTGAAGGATTTCATAGATGCTGATGTCCCAAAACCTACTAATGCTGCTCAAGTTGAGGCTTGGCAAAAGAAGACAGCAAAGTGTCGAAGGATTCTGTTGGAGGGCATAAAGGATCACATTGTATCCAGCCTGCATGGAAAGGCTTCTCCATACTTGATGTCGAAAGCATTGACAGATTTATTCCAAAGCAAGAGCGACCAGAGGAAGTTGGCGCTCAAGGATAAAATCAGAAACATTAAGTGTGAGAATGGAGACAGTATGCCCAAGTATCTCATGAAGTTCACCCAATGCTGGGATGAGCTGGGAAGTGTGGGGGTGACTGTCGATGATGAGGACTTGGTGAGATCGGCTCTCCTTGGTCTTCCAAAGAGTTGGCATTCGTATCAGGACTCTATCAATGGTCGGGAGAAATTTCCAGGATGGGAGAGACTTTGGTCAGATCTTGTGCAAGAGGAGATCAGGGGAATACCAGGGACGGATCTTCATCAAA